>MU226547.1:5072716-5092357 GCA_018584345.1 Thuja plicata | reverse complement strand
TTTTGAGCCGACTTTGATGTATTAAGTTGAAAAAATAAAATAATTCTAAGTTTGGTCGGCCCTAAGGGCTAAATTTCTGGAACCTTCTCGGGCGGTGGAAATTGCCTATATAAAGAAGGCCCGTAGTATTGTTTTAGGCAGTTCGGGACAGTTTTGGGTAGATCTGGGTAATAATTCGAGGCTTTGTCCTACAGAATATTGTAAGGGGAATGCCCATGTGGCTTTGCATAGTGTAATTCTGAAAGTTTGTAATTCCGCATTTGTGGAGATAATAAGAAGTCCATTTTCTGTTCTTGCAAATTGTTGTTGCTTCTTTGTTTCTGTTATGTGTTTGTGGTATTAAGGGGAGCACCCTTCATCAGCATTGCACAATCCAAATGGTATAACAAAGTAGGAATAGTTTCCTCAAGGATAGGTAAATTGTGTTTTCTCTTGGTCCTCATGTACAAATCTTATCTTGTTGTATTCACTGAAACCATCTAAGAATGATAAGTATTGCTTCCTTGCCAAATAATCTAGTACTTGGTCAATGAAAGGTAGTTGAAAGTGATCCTTTTTAGTGGAAACATTAATATCTCTATAATCTGCATATACTCTCCACTTTCCCTCCTTTTTAGGAGCTATCACTAGAGGCGACACCCATTGGATATTAGAAATTGGGTATATATATCCCGCATTTAGCAACTTCTCCAATTACCTTTTTACTATTTCTCTTAATGAAGGGTTAGTCTCCTTTGAGGCTACCTTATTGATCTACAATCCTCTTTAATGTATATTCTATGGGTACATAGCTTGTTGTTCTATGGAGCCTAATCAGACTCATAGGTTATTTTTTCCCACTTTTATCGTTGTGGTTTCCCCCCAGTTATTTCTATAGGGGTTTGGGGGCAGCACCCCCAAGATTATTTTAAAAGGCATCACGAGTTATTTTTTCTCTATTGACCAACATTTTCTAACCCTAATTTGTAACTTATTAAAAGGGCTTTGGGTTAGGGTTTTGATATATGTTTTTGTAGCTTCTTGTGGTGGAATTGAGTTGCAAGGGATTGTAGATTGTAATTAGGGTGATTTACTAGAATATATTATTGGAATCTATGTTTGGTGGATGTATCCCAGGATTTAGGTGAACCGCGTTAAATATTATTCTTATGTGTGTTTTATTTCTTTGTTTTATTATCTATATTTGCATGTAACTGTTAGAGTTCTATCTTTTAAACCTAGCATGTGGTATCATAGTGAGGTTGTTTTCAGTTATCCTCTATAGGAAGGTCTCACAATTGAGTGGGAGTAATGGAATATGAGGGTAAGATGAAGGTTGATAATTTTAATGGGCATAACTTTTAGATATGGAAAACGCAAATGGAGGACTATCTCTATCAAAAGAATTTATGGCGGCCATTGGGAGGAAAATGAAACAACCAACATGAATGTCTGATGAGGATTGGGATATTACAAGAAGAAACTTGGTAGTATTCATTTATGCCTAGCACAATTGGTTGAATTTATTATTACACAAGCAAAGACAACTGAAGAGTTGATGGAAACCCTAGAAAAGTTGTATGAAAATCCTTATGCTTTGAACAAGGTTTTTCTCATGAAGCATTTATATAATATGAAGATGGTAGAAGGTGTGTCTATTGCTGATCATCTAAATGAGTTTAATATAGTTACCAATAAATTATCTTCTGTTAATGTCAATTTTGTTGAATAAATTAGGGATCTTTTGATTCTGTGCTCTTTGCCTAAAAGCAGGAATGACTTGGTAATGGTTGTTAGTATTCTATTTCTGGTTCAAATACCCTAAAATTTGATGATGTTATTGGTGTTACTCTGAGTGAGGAAATTCATAGGAAAATCTCATGAGGATCCACATTAGGTAGTGTTTTGAATGGAGAAAGTAGAGGCAGATCAAGAAATATAGGAAATAATTATGGAAATCATGGGAAATCATGAGGAAAATCAAAGGGAAAGAGGTCTCAATCAAGAGGACCAAATGATTATTTGTACTATGGGAAACTAGGTCATAAGAAGAAATATTGTTGATCTCAGAAGAATAAAGGAGACACAAAAGAAGGAAATAAGGAGGAAAATATGGTAAGTAATAAATCTGAAGAGGATGTTTTTCTTCTTTCCCTTGAAAATGTTGATGATTCATGGGTTCTAGATTCAGAAGCCTCATTTCATGATACGCTCCATAGGATTTATTTTATAGATTATATCCAAGGGGATTTTGGGCTATTTTATTTGGGAGATAATGAACCCTATCAGATTGTTAAAAAGGGAAGAATTAATATTAAGTTTCAGAATGGGAATCATTGGCTACTACAAGAGGTAAGGCATGTTCCAAGGTTGAGTATAAATTTAATTTCGGTAGGGAAAGTGGGTGATGAGGGTTGCACAGTTACTTTTAATGATAAAAATAGGAAGGTTTCAAAAGGTTCCTTAGTAGTAAAAAAAGGTGTGAAAGTAGGCACCTTATATATTTGTACATGTAATACAATTCCTTTTACTTTAATTTCTATAGAGTCAATGTTTAGGAACAGTTGTTGTAGTTGAGCAGGTAGAACATGAAACAATCACTGTGGATTCTAAAATGACACTATGGAACAACAAACTTGGGCACATGAGTGAAAAAGGTATGAAATTACTTCATTCAAAGAAAGTTTTACTAGGTCTAAAATGTGTCAATGTGGATTTCTATGAAAGTTGTGTATGGAAAGAAAAAGAGAGTTAGTTTTCTAAAGAGTGGGAAGAAAAATAAAAATGAGAAATTATAGCTTGTGCATATAGATGTATGGGGACCAACTTAGGTATCTTCCCTTGGTGGCTCTCTATATTATGTTAGATTCATTGATGATGCAGCTAGGAAAGTATGGATTTATTTCCTTAGGAATATATATATGATGTATTTAAAACTTTTAAAAATTAGAAAATCTTGGTTGAGAATGAGACTGGCAAAAACTTCAAATATCTTAGATCTGATAATGGCAGTGAGTATTGCAGCAAAGAGTTTGAAGATTATTTTTCCTCTAATGGTATTTGTAGGAAAAAAATGGTTCCATAGACTCCACAAGAAAATGGAGTGGTTGAACACATGAATAGGATAATAATGGAGTGTGCAAGGAGTATGAGGTTGCATGATGGGCTGCCCTTAAACATATGGGTAGAGGTTTTAAAAAATTCTATTTATTTAATTAATAGAGGTCCCTCTACTCCTTTGGGTTGTGGTATTCCAGAGAAAGCATGGACATGTAACAAGGTGAGTTATTCTTTTCTCAGAACCTTTAGTTGTGAAGTATTTGCACATGTAGATTTTGAAAAAAGAACCAAGATGGAAGCTAAATAAAAGAAATGTATATTTTTTAGATATGGCATTAATGAATTTGGCTATAGACTTTGGGATTTTGAAAATCATAAAATTGTAAGAAGTAGGGATGTCATATTCAATGAGAAATTGTTGTACAAAGATCTATTTGCAACGGCATGAGAAGAAATAAAATGATTATATAGTGCTAGATGATACTCCAAAATATAATGTTCTAGTGGTCCCTAATGCTCCGCAACAAAAACAAAAAAAAACTACAAACTCCAGTGAATGTTAGATGGTCAACAAGGCTAAGTAAACCTCCTGAAAGGTTCTCTTCCTCTTTGTATTATATTTTATTAATAGATGTTGGTGAACAAGAAGGATATGATGAAGATATGCAGGTGGATACAAAGGTTCAATGGGAGCTTGCAATGATAGAAGAAATGGACTCCTTGCTGAAAAATCAGACTTAGGAATTATGCAATTTGCCTACAGGTAAAAAGGATTTACCAAATAAATGGGTTTATAGGATGAAAGAGGAGGATGGAGGTAAGAATACATTTAAAGCCAGGTTAGTTGTAAAGGGATTTTCACAGAAAAAGGGCATTGATTTTGATGAGATCTTTTCTCGAGTTGTTAAAATGACTTCTATTCATACTATTTCAAGCATTGTGGCTACCAAAGATTTGCATATGGATCAACTTGATGTTAAAACAAATTTTCTCCATGGTGATTTGGAAGAATAAATATATATGGAACAACCACAAGGATTTGAGGTCAAAGGTACAAAGAACATAGTGTGTAGATTGAAGAAAAGGTCATATGGTTTGAAGAAAGCACCCTCATAAATGGTATATTAAATTTGATAGTTTTATGACTGAGCATGGTTATAGTCGGTGTCATTCAAACCATTGTGTGTATTTTAAGAGGTTAGATGATGAAAGCTACATTATTTTATGTCTATATGTTGATGATATTCTTGTAGCAGGGTCTAACTAATGAAATATTTTTCCATTAGTATACAAGGGAAAACAATTTTTGAACCATCAATACATGATCACCGAAAGACAGGTTTATATTGTAACCTGACAGAAAACTTCACAAGGGAATGCAAAAAAAAAATTTATAGTGTAACCTGACAGAGCAGGTTACAATGTAAACCGATGACATAGTTTACAAGTGTAGCCCAAAAATGTTGAAGTGGAACCCGACATAGTAACCCAACATAGTAACCCAATAGAGTAACCTGAAAGAGGAACCCAAAAAGCAGAAAATAGAGGAACCTGATAGATAGTATACAGATCAACCTGAGAGGAAAGTCTACAGTGCAACCAGAGCACCAGTCTACCGAGAGATAGTTTTATTCCAAGAAATGTGGATCTAACTTGCACGTCAGATAAAACACTTATGTTTTATATTTAGCTTTAAAGAACATCTTTAAAACCATTTCTTGAGGGATAAGCAATGTAATTGTAATTGTTTTAATCAATCTAAATAATTGAAAACATGCAAACTAGGAGATCAAGGTTAAGTTGCAAACTTTTGATCATAGAGTTAACATTGTAAAGCATGAAACTCATTTAGGTCAAATTCAATGTATAAATAGATGCGTAATCAATTAGAACAAGTGATGTGATGATGATTGTAGCTGCACACACTTCTATGGATTAGAGATAGAGTTTTATGCAGAGGGACAACAAATGATGAAATCAGTTACCAAGAACAAGATCCAGTGCTACCGAGAAAAATATAGGTATTAATCAGTCACTATAGGTGATACATCATATTGTAATCTTTAATGGATCTATAATCAGAAATTCTAGATTACATACACTCAGGTCAATAAGTATTTTTGACTACATTCTAGAAAATAGAAGAAATCCTTTGATAAGGTGGATTTAACAATCCTCTATAAACCTCTTAACTGAGTGCACACTCAACAGTGTTGCTAAAGCTCTTAACAGAGTAGACCTTAACCATTCTAGACATGTTACTCCTAGCACGGTAAGATCATCAGAAGTGATCAAACTTGTAAGCCTTAACCGACCCCTTCCATTTTGTAGACAGTGAATTTTTGTGGGTTTCATCCCCACCGTAGTTTTTACCTTCTAAGAGGGGTTTTTTTCATTACCAAATCTTCTTTCATGTGTCATTACATTTCATGAATATTTCTATGAATACTTACATGAAAATTAAGTTTATGAATTGATATAACATACATAAGATAAGAATAACACATATAGTCGATAATGCAAGGAATTGATTACTAAAGGATTAAGGTTAATTGAAAAAAAAATTAAGGGTACTGATTCACCCCTCCCCTCTCAGTACACACCATTCTAGTATTTCAACAATTGGTATCAGAGCTAGACCTCTTATTTGGAAAATTTTAAGTCACTTGAGAGAAAAGATCATACAATGGAAAGGTATAAGCTAGACAATACTATTGAGAATCAAAAGTTAGAGATAGAGATCTTCTATGAGCAATATAAAGAAGCTAGAGTCAAGATGAGAGAGCTACTAGATGAAAGAAAGTTAATGGCATCTCACTGTAATGAAATAGACTATCATGAAGAAGAGATACCTGATTTATTTGAGTCATCAGGATCTACATCTTGCAATACATCGGACACATCTGAAGGAAGCATTAAAAGCCTAAATGAAATCAATCAACATCTAGCTAGACAAGTGAAATCACTGCAAATCAGTCAAGAGACACAGATGGTAAGAATGATTGAGGTTATGAATATTTATAGACAAGCTAAGCAAGAAAGCACATTAGCTATTGATGATAGGAGGAAGACACTGAAAAGCTAAGAAAAAGAGTCAAAAATACAAAGACTTACTGAACATCATCATGAGATCACCAATCAAAATATTCTTATGAGTTAGGAGGAAAACTAAATGAACATAGAAATTAATGAAAAATTGGAAGCTATTGGTGAGACAAGAGAAGAAAATGAAGGACTAAAGCATGAAGTAAGGATTCAGAAACAACACAATGATATGATGAAGAGAGTTGATGAAAGTACTAAAAGAATGGATGATTTTCTGGATGGACAAAGAATAGTCAACAGCAATGCCAGATTAGGGTATACCGAGCATGGAGAATCACCATACCAAGCTGATCCAAAATATGTCTACACAAATCCAAGACCAAGGAGGTAGTCATGCAATCACTATGGAAAACCAGGCCACACATCAAATGTTTGCAGAAGCAAAACTAAAGGTATTCCTAAAACCACATCTTCATTCATAGGAAATTGTTATAAATATAACAAGAAAGGATATAAAGCACATGAATGTAAATCTGAGGTGAAACAACCAAAAAAGGAAACCTACATGGAAAAATTATTTCCTACTTTAAAATGCATGGGCACACATCTCATTAATGCAGGAAAAAGAAAAAGCAAGCATGGAAGCCTAAAGAACAAGAAAATGTTTATCAACCAAAAAGAGTTAGTAACTCATGTGTTTGGGATTACAATACATGGACAAATTACACAGCATGTGGTAGATATGGAAACATAGAAACAAACTACATGAGAAAATGGATAAGAAGGTCTAGAAGTTGGACTAAGCCCAGAATGGCATGCTTACACTATCATACAGTTGGTCATCTAAGCAAGGACTACAGAGACCGAGTGACAGAGAAAATCAATTTTCCCAATGGAAATACCATTGAAGACATCAGGAAGATGAGAAAAGAAATGTGGAGGAAAGCTACAAACACTGATTATGTTGGACCAAGCAATAAAATTGGTGACACCTTATCCAATGGATCTGGTGACATCACCACCCCCACCTAAGTTGAATAAGTAAGTATGGAACTACACTATACCAAGATATATTTTACATCAGTTCCATTATACATAGATAAAATGTCAAACTAGCATGAATAAATATGCACTATGGTATTACTTTTTATGATTGTGTGAATACAATCTCGTTGCTCAACACATACTGAGAATCATCGGTGTACATATGAAATCCAAGTTAACAATGTAACCTGAGCACCATCAGTAATCATGTAAAAGACATTGAATTCTTTGCCACTTACCAAGCACCTTCAGTAAACTTGTGAAAGGTCAAGTGAGTTGTCACTTACCCCGAGCCAAAATTTTGTGTGATACCCAAGAAACTCCATCTTTGACACTTGACAAGTGGGTAGAGCATTAATTGTGCCACTTAGGGCATCATCTATAAAAAAGAGTGACATAAGAGCTCATTATTCATCATGCAATTAAGAGCAGAGAAGAAGAGCCAAGTAGAGCATAGAGCGACCAACAATGAACAGATTGTAGAAGTGATTAACAAGAATATTTAGGGCATTCAAATAGATCTATAGCAGCTATAATAAGTTAAGTAAGTAACTAGAATCACCAAGCTCATATTTTATTTTATAGAAAATCCATAAATTCATGAAATCATGGAAACCACATCCCATGTAACCAAGATCAAGAACACTAAGGATAAGAAGGTTAATCTGATCAAGAATGCCACTTGTGAAGAACCTAAATACAAGTTCTTTCCAGAGGTTGCTTTGCAACCCGATGACATTGGAGCATTCTCAAGCATACCACCTAGGTTTTTTCTCATCGAGGATTTCAGGGCATACATACATTGTAAGATCACCGAGATAGGAGATCTTGAGGTTGAGATAGCTTATAAGAAGCTTTGCACAAGCAAAACCATCAAGGACGAACATAAACACATCAAGGTGAAAGGGCTCACAAATGCCCTAATGTTCCTAAAGGAGTTTAAAACTGAGTGGATCCGGATAGTGCTAAGAAGAGTGCATGACCAAAAGATGTGGCTAGGTGAGCCAAAACAGATCACTAGAGATGTGATACACGCTGCGACTAGTTATCCTATAAATGACAAGGCCAAGGCACTCAAAAACCCTCCTCATCCCAACATTGAGAAGATGACAGGTGCAAAATGGGATGGCAAAGGATTGAAGATAAATTCCATAAAAGATACCAAAATGAAATTTGGTACATGTGTGCTGGGATACAAGATATTCCAAGCCAGCAGGATGAACAACATTGCATGTGGAGTAGTTAACACTTCCCACAAGATTGTGAAGAAGGGATTACAATTGGATCTATCTGAGCTTCTACTAAAGAAATTAGATGAGAACTTGAGGAAAATCAAGTCTGCAAAGTCCAATTCATGTAAGTTCGGATCACTTCTAATGTGCATGTTTTTCTATTTTCAAGACTTCTTCCATCTATCGGTAATGTCAACTAGGATACTACCTGACCAGTGATAATTTAAATCAGTGAATTCATTAAGTCACAAGGTGACAAATTCACATCTGTCATGGATGAATATTTCACTGGATTCAAGGAGAGAATGCAAAAAGGATGAGGATACTAGAATAAAAAGTAGAAAAATATAAGACTGATATTTGTTTTATGGTGGACACTGATACCACCTTGATCAAACCAGTTGTACCGAGGATAGCATGGTTAGCACCACTTGACTATGAGATCAACATAGATCAAGCCACCAATCCTATTGAAGCATTATTAAATGAACCACTAGATAAGTCAAAAACAAGGTTTGGAACCTATGAAGAGGCTAAGGAAATAATAAAGACCGACCTATTTGTGAATAAAATCGACAAAAAGAAGACCAAAATGGTCAAGACACTTGAAAAGAAGCTGTCATTTAATGAAGAAGAAACAGAACAACAAGATACCAAGGGATAGTCACCCATTGGTGAAGGAGAACAAATGAGTAACTCTGAATCAATAGAGTCTGATGCACCACCCCCAAAGAAGACAAGAACTAGTGTTTCATCTCAGACAAGGAGTCAGACAACAAAAGATGCAACTTCATCACCGGTCAAGAAAGGATAAGTGAGGACTTACAAGAGGAAGCCTCAAACTAGAAAAACATTATAACCAAAGAGGAGAAAAAGACTAATCTAAATAAAGGAATATATTGACGAGATTGAACAAGATGAACAACCAGTAAAGAACAAACTTCCTACTACAATTGATGAGATTGTTGAATCAATCATTAGTACAGGTTCAAAAACTGAGCCTAAGATTAGAAAATGGTTAAATCTGAATCCCGAGGATTATAACAAGATAGAAGAAGCCATTATCACAACAATGTATAAATTCAAATATATTCCCATACAGTTTGAAAATAAAATGCCGCAAGAACTTCTTGACAAGTTATAACCAAGGTGGACATTCGCATTGAATTCTGAGAAATAGATAAGAGAAAGATCCCTAGTTTTTGTTATGCCACCTAAGTCCAAAATAGGTGAAATTGAAGAAATGATGAAGTTACATTCAAAGAGGTTCTCACCAAAATTGAGAGCCTACAAAGTATTATAGGGAAGCCTAATTAATCTTGACAAATAAAGTGAGAATTCTTGGAGAAAAATACATGATGTACCTGAAAGGACACAAGCCTTGAGAGAGTATTAGAACTCAGTGAAAAGCCTCATAATGAAGAAAAAGATGCTACACCAAACATTAAGAACATTATTATAAATGATGAAGAGGATGTCACTTCAGTTGAATTGAACACAAAAGGAAGTAAAGAAATGGATGAAATTCCTTAGATTTTGCAGTCATTACAGGACTCAATAGATGTCACAAACCAAGATGTGACAATAATATATATCACTAAAGATCTTGCCAAAGAAGCAAAGGTAGATGAGGATATATTGTTACCTCCGAGAAATCCAAAGAACTGGACACACCAATGGATGTTGCACAAGTGAATATACCGGGACAAATGTCATTATTGATACTAGCTATCAATATAATGACAGAAACAAGAGATACAACACCGGAGCATGATGTAGGCATACCTAAGGATAAGGGTGAAGAGGAACAAAAAACACAACTGATGAGAAGAATGTAATGAATGAATAACATAAAGATAAAATTGAAGAAGACAAGTAAGGTTATGCCACTCCTAAGGATAGCGAAGGAGAAGTTGCAGATAAAGAAAAGGTTGATGTGGAGATGTCCACACCAAACCAATAGGTAGACACTGAGAAAAATCTAAAGGGAACAACACCTCCAAAGCCTTCATCAAGGACATCAGACCAAGCAAAGGAACTTGCTATGGTACTGCATATAGGTACCTCCACTACACTTTCAAAGAAGAAAAAGAACAAGAACAAGAATCCAATCACTCTAGATGAAATCATTGAAATACCAGACTGTGATCCAAGGACATTGGATCCAAAGTCACCTAAAAAGTATGAAAAAATTTGTAAAAGAAAATCTATCCAAGATAAGCTTAAAAAGGAGACAAAGGATGCAAAGGTACTAGAGACAACCAAGGAGATACTTCAACATATTGTACCTGATACATACATTGATTAAAATGCTTCTATCATTGATCAATTATCCATTCTTACCAAAGCCATTACATCACAGAATGTGGATGGAGAAAAGGCAATTGAAAAACATGCAAAACAAAAATACCAATACAAACTAACAGAGAAAATCAGCCAAGAAGTGGCCGAGAACAAGGTAAAGTTATCTGAACTAGTAAATGAATAGGAACCAATAATTTTATAAGTTATAACCTTAGTTCAGAAGTTATGCACATTAGAGAAATTCACTAAGGATATTAGTGAAAAGATTGCACAAATAGATGCAGATCTAAATGCTAGTGCACAAGGTCTTACAACCACTAACAATGCAGTTAAGTTGCATTATAAAAAGATTAAGGAAGCTAAAAGGTTGAGACTTGAGAGTTTAGAGGCATAATCAAAGTTTAGAGATGAGGTAACCGAGCTTCAGGCCCTACTCCTACCTAATCTCAATTTACTGCAACAACATATGACTTTGGCAAGATGATTGATTTCCACCCCGGAGATGTCTATCATCAACACTACCTATGATATGCACTCAAGGATTACATTGGAGCACATGGCCCTGGAAAACCTTAAGGAAAAGTGGGAGAAAATAATGGAAGATATGGAGAACTCCCATTCCCAGATTTTTGAAAAGTTGTTAGTATTCACCCCTTTGTCCTTATATTATCAAAAAAGGGGGAAATAATATGTGACAAAGAGAGTGGATAAGGTATAAAGGGGGAAATAATGAAAAGGGGAAAATAGTATAAAGGCAAGTGTATATACATATACATATACTATACTAGCATATACATAGGGGGAGTCATACTGACAAGGTGAACACATGGTGTATATACTAAATATTTTAGTTTTGTACATATCAGTTTTTTATACTAATGTCAAACGGAGAGATTGATGACATATTTTTCCATTAGTATGCAAGGGAAAACAATTTTTGAACCATCGGTACATGATCACTGAAAGACAGGTTTATAGTGCAACCTGAAAGACAACTTCACAAGGGAACATAACAATAAAGTTTATAGTGTAACCTGACAGATCAGGTTACAATGTAAACCGACGACATAGTTTACAAGTGCAACCCAAAAAATGTTGAAGTGGAACCCAACAGAGTAACCCGTCAGAGTAACCCAAAAAAGGAACCTAACAAGAAGAAAATAGAGGAACCCAATAGATAGTATACAGAGCAACCTAAGAGGAAAGTCTATAGAGAAACCTGAGCACCATTCTATCTAGAGACAGCTTTATTCTGAGAAAATTGGATCTGACTTACATGTCAGATAAAACACATATGTTTTATATTTAGATTTAAAGAACATCTTTAAAACCATTCCTTGAGGGATAAGAAATATAATTTTAATTGTTTTAATCAATATAAATGATTGAAAACATGCAAACTAGGAAATCAAGGTCAAGTTGTAAACCTTTGATCATAGAGTTAACATTGTAAAGGGTGAAACTCATTTAGGTCAAATTCAATGTATAAATGGATGTGTAATCAATTAGAACAAGTGATGTGATGATGATTATATCCATAGACACTTCTATGGATTAGAGACAAATTTTTATGCAGAGGGACAAAAAATGATGAAATTAGTTACCAAGAATAAGATCCAAGGCTACCGAGTAGAACAGAGGTATTAATCAGTCACTAGAGGTGATACATCATATTGTAATCTTTAATGGATCTGTAATCCGCAATTCTAGATTGCATACACTCAGTTCAATAAGTATTTTTGACTACATTCTAAAAAGTGTAGCAAATAGAAGAAATCCTTTGAGAAGGTGGATTTAACAATCCTTTGTAAACCTCTTAACTGAGTGCACACTAAACAATGTTGCTAAAGCTCTTAACAGAGTAGAACTTAACCAGTGTAAACATGTTAGTCCTAAGAGAATAAGATTATTAGAAGTGATCAAACTTGTAAGCCTTAAGTGCCCCCTTCCATTCTGCAGATAGTAAAGTTTTGTGGGTTTCATCCACACCTCAATTTTTACCTTCTAACATGGGTTTTCTGCATTACCAAATCTTGTGTCATGTGTCATTACATTTCATGAATGTTTGTATGAATGTTTACATGCAAATTAAGTTTATGAATTGATATAACATGCATAAGATAAGAATAGCACATATGGTTGGTAATTCAAGGAATTGATTACTAAAGGATTAAGGTTAATTGAAAAAAAAAATTTAAGGGTATTGATTCACCCTTCCCCTCTCAGTACACACCATTCCATTATTTTGAAACTAACATGGATCACATTCAGGGGTTAAAAAAAAAGTTAGCAAATTATTTTTCTATGAAGGATTTAGGAGAAACAAAACAAATCCTTGGTATGAAAATTTGTAGAGATAGGAAGAATAGAAAATTGACTCTATCTCAGGCTAATTATGTTGAAAAGGTGTTGTAGAGTTTTCATATGGAAAATTCAAAAGATGTTAGCGCATCTTTTCTTATTCATTTGAAATTAACTAAGGAGATGTCTCCAAAGACATAAGAGGAGGAAAATAAAATGTCCAAGGTACCATATGCTTATGTTGTAGGTGGTTTTATGTATTCCATGGTATGCACTAGACCAGATATTGCACATGTTGTAGGAGTTATTAGTAGGTATATGATTCATCAAGGAATTGAACATTGGAATGTTGTAAAATGGATTCTCAGATATTTGAGAGGTACATCTAGTAAGTGTTTAGATTTTGAAGGATCTAATACTGATTTACAAGGCTATGTTGAATCAGATTTGGCAGGGCATTTAGATACTAGGTGGAGTACTATAGGGTATGTATTTAATATTGGTAGGACAATTGTGAGTTATATTTCTCTCTTGCAGAAGGTGAATTATTTATCCACTACAGATTCAGAGTATGTTTCTACTACAAAAGCAACTAAGGAGATGATATGGATGCAATTTTTCATGACATAGTTGGGACACTCATAGACTCAAAATTATTTGCTTACAGATAGCCAAAGTGTCATTCATCTTGCAAATAATTGTGCCTTAGATTCAAATACCAAACACATATAGTTGAGGTATCACTTTATTCAGTTAGTTTTGGATGATGGACAAATCTGATGTATAACCTAGTTCTAGTTATCACCGAGAGTCAGCTTGACTCTACTCTAAGGTCTCTTGCACAGACCTTATAGGGTATTTTCTTACCCTTGCTTGAGGAAGTCACTAAGATATAGACCTCAAGTGCCCTAGACTTGGTTTACAATGTAAAGCTACTAATTCACACTAAGAAATTCATTATGAAAGATTCACTCTCCAGGTTAAACCAATGGGTTTAACCTCTTTTCTCAATGGATCAAACATAGAACACATAACAAATTACAGAAGGAAAATACAAGAACTCTCTAAAATATATTACATGTATAGTATTCTTACAATCTTCCAATTCCTCTATTCCTCTCTACTAACTACTCTTACTTACAAAAGCTTTCAGCTATATATCAAACCCTCAAAATATCTTGTGCTCTTTGACAACCTCAACCAACTTACATAAGTGATTTGATCAAGCCATAAATGACCTTCTCAGGACTAGAATAGGTTTCCCCATCCATTCCAAACAAAAAAGACACATAGAGAGCCATTGTAGTTGACCCAGCTGATCACAAACATCACATACCATGTTTCATGGGTCGTTAACTGACATTACTGAGTGCTAGTGTTGACTTTTCTGAGCAACAAAAACATCATCTATCTTCAACCCTGAGTGTTAAATCACAAACCCAAAAAAAAACATAGACACCATCTGACATTACTGATGGACATCCCCAATGGACACTACTGATGAGCAATCCTGAGACATTCATGATGAACATTCTCGAGAGGCATTCCCAACAAACATTCCTAAGAGGCATTCTTGAGCACCACTATCATTGATCCGTAGATCATCAATCTTCAATTTCTAGAGCCTTATTACATTTCCAGAGGTTTATAAACTACTCAACACACACTTAAGCTAGGAAAAAACTATCTAGCAACTATGGTGTTTGTTCACCAATTGACCTTAGTCATTACAAAAATGGTGGAACAAAACACCTTACAAATTGACAAGATTTCTATCCTATAAATTCTTCTAACCTTAGGTGCTCCTGCACCAAAATCTAGTTGGAAAAGATACATATGAATGACAATCCAAAAAATATGTTTACAAATGCAGTGCCAAGGGAGAAGCTGAACTTCCCTTCAGCTTTGGTTGGTCTTCTAGATTGCACATAATAAAATAGAATAATAGAGTCCAGGGTAGTTTTTTCATTCCAGTGGGAACTACAAGTTCGGTGGTGTTATGAACAGTCTCCAAGTGGGAGATTTTTGTTATATGGAGCCTAATCAGACTCTGAGATTATTTTTCCCACTTTTATCGATGTGGTTTCCCCCTAGTTTTTTCTACGGGGGTTTGGGGGAAGCTCCCCCAAGTTGGGATCAAGGGGCAATGCCCCAAGCGTGCTCCCTGTCACAATACATGGCAAGGTCTGATGACATGTAACTGATTGAATGTTTGATAATGTTAAGTTGAAGATGATTCAAAATATTAAACCAATTAGTGGTTGGTATTGTCATTTATGTCAACTTGATATCATCTGTATGGTCATATACATAATGCCAAAGACTTTAGAGAATCAATAGAACAGAGGTTATGCTTTTAGCAATGCATAAAAGTCAAGTATTCACTAAGTGACAGACCACACTGACAGAGTGCACACCATCGGTAAAGACAAAGATAAAGTCATAGTGATGCCTGAAAAACAAGAAGACAGTGTTGCCTGACAAGAAAGATCCAATGATTCCCAATGAATGGAGATCCTGAAGCTAACTACAGTTTCACCGACAGAACTAGCAGTTGTCACCGTCGATGAACTGCAGAATTGACCAACAAAATAGATAGAACAGAAAACAACAAGATATCTAGCTGGCAGAGCTTAAGGATAGACTTAACTGATTATTTTATTTGTTTTATTCAATCACAGTTAAGAAATTGATTTATATAGTTGGCAAGAAGATAACTATGAGATAAATCAGGAGTTAAAGCCGTAAATCAAATTGGCTGGATTGTTTTTCACGTCAAGAATCAAGAATCAAGAATCAAGAATCAGAAATAAAGGAATATTGTGTCTATATAAGAGACAAGCATAATTCATTTCCAAAATCAATCAGATACATGGGGGAGTGAATTGAAAGAAGATGCTGAAGAGAAATTGGTGAAGGATAAACTTCATACAGTCCTAATCAATCAAGCTAAGGGAGAGCTAAAGAATTTTGTAGACACCGATGAATAGTGAAGCACAACATCACAGAGAAGAAAGTGTGAAGCACAAAGGAATTGAATTCATACATTGATCAGAGAGGTATTGTACATAAATAGATCTAAATATCTGCAATTCAAAGTTGCATTAGAAATAGGTCATTGTGTTTCAGTTTAACCATTGAAGCATTAATTCTCTTAACAGAGTAGGACTTAACTGTCTTCTATAATTGAGGTATATCCTAACAGATTACCAAAAAGGTTGATTCATGATTGTAGCATTGGTCTTACCTAAAGCCTATTGATAGTCTATGAAGGAGGATGATTCAAGGATGGTAGTAAGATTAGCATAAAGCCTATTGACAGTCTAAAGGCTGATTCAAGGATGGCAGCGTAGATGCAAGATACTAAGTGACAACCTATGTATAAAAATCCTCTAACAAGGTCACACTTAACCGTGTGTTTGTAACCTTTAACATGGTTGGCTCCTAACAGGGCTCACTTTAGAAGAGTGAAAATTTGGGGTACCAGTCCCAATGGTTTTTTCTCTTAACAGGGTTTCCACGTTAAAATCTATGTGTTATATGTGTATGGTTTATTACTTTATTATTTTACATTTCACATATGCATTTCTAGATTGATTGGTTTACTCTACATATTTACTGAGCTTCAATAAATAAGTTTTACTGCTTATCAATAATCAAGGAGAATAAGGACAGACAAGGTAAACTGACAGATAGTTAATTATTTCAAGTATTTCAAGGCATACATCTTGTAGGGACTTAATAATCTGAGGTGTATTTAATTGGTGGATTAAAGTTTAAAGGATAAATTTTTGAGTCCATTGATTCACCCCCCCCCCCTCTCAGTTATTACTAACAATTGGTATCAGATCTTGTGTTATTAGAAGGAAGGTTTCAAGACCTAAGTAAAGATCACAAGATGAACAGACGAGATGTGCCCAAGTTGAACAAAGACAACTTTGCTTCATGGAAAAGCAGAATAAGACTCCACTTATTAGGTATTGGCAATGATATTACTCAATACTTAGATACTAAATATGTGTTTCCTACAAGACCATTGACGGTAGATCAATTGAGAGTAAAACATGAACATAACTGCATGGTTATAGAGCTTTCTTCCTCACTCTCTGATGCTGAATTTGAGGATGTCAAAGATTGAAAAAATGCAAAGACAATGTGGGATAAGCTAAAATTTGTACATGGAGGTGATACAAATGTTCTGAGAGCCAAGGCAGAAATCCTTAGAGGAAAGTTTGATGATCTCAAAATGAATGAAGGTGAAAACATCACTTAGTATAGCACAAGAATAAAAGTAGTCAATGCTATATGAGGCGTTGGAGGTACACTTGAAGAGGAGACAGTGGTAAGTAAAATCTTAAGAACCTTATTGCCTGTATATGCTATTAGAGTCTCTACTATTCAACAAATGAGAGGAGTAGCAAACAATACAGTCACTCTTGATAGCCTGAATGGTAGACTAATTTCATTTGAGATGAATAATTTTTATAATAGTGTCTTACCAAGTTTAGAGTCTGCATTTAAGTCTTCTATGAGAATAACCAAATCTAGTCAGAGACACTCATCTAGAAGAGACAGTGAAAGAAAAAATGAAGAAGAAGATCTAGATGAAATAGAAGCACTCATGGAAAGAAGAATGCAAAGAAAAGGTAAATACAAAGGCAAGTTACCACTTGTATGTTTCAATTGTAAAGAGATTGGACACTTTGCTACAAGATGTCCTAACAAAAGAAAAGATGACAGAAGTGATAACATATATTTTTAGAAGAAATCTGATAGAGGTGATAACAAAGATTATAGAGGTTACTAACGATCAGAAAGAAATGATGCCTGAAATTACAAGGATAAGGGCAAGAAGGATAGCTATCTAGCTGCTTGCAAAGATGAAGATACTGACACCGAACCGGATGATGATATTGAGATAGTATTTGTAACTGTGAAGGATGATTCAGATGAAGATGAAAGGTATGAAGAAACTACACTCATATCTAAGACTAGTAAGAATGATATTTAGATTATAGATAGTGGCTACACTCACCATATGACTAGTGACAAAGATAATTTTAATACTTTTGAATACTATAGAGGTGGTACAGTAAGAATGGGAAATGATACACCTTGTCAAATTGAAGGTAAAAGAACAGTAATGATAAATAACCTGATTAAATGTGAAAATGCTTATTGGGTAAAAGGATTTAATTATAATCTATTGAGTGTTTCTCAGATGAATAATTCAGGTGACAGAGTAGCATTTGAGAACAAGAAGGCAAAGATCTTCCATGAATCAGGAAAACTGATTGGTACCGGTGAACAAACCAAAGGTAATTTATTCTATATAAATGATACTAACCCCACTTGCCTGATGACTAGGAATGAAGACATATGGTTGTGGCACAAAAGACTGTGTCATGTGAATTTTGACAACATGATGAAAATAAGTAGGAAAAGAATTGTAAGAGGCTTACTGACAATGACGAAGCCAGACAACATCATGTGCAAAAAATTTCAAAAAGGTAAAATGACAAAATCTAGTTTCAAAATTAAAACCCATACATCTAATGACATTCTAGAATTAGTTCATACTGATTTATGTGGACCAATGAGGACAAAGAGCTATTATGGAGATAGATATTATATTCTCTTTGTTGATGATTATTCTAGAATGATGATAGTCATGTTTCTAAAAGAAAAATCTGAAGCATTCAAGATGTTTAAATGGTATAAGGCTATGGTAGAAAAATAGAGTGGTAAGGATCTAAAATGTTTAAGATTAGATAGAGGAGGAGAATTTATATTAGATGAATTCACTAATTTCTGTAATGAGCATAGTATAAAAAGATAGGTTTCTGCACCAAAAACACCACAACAAAATGAGATTGCTAAAAGAAGGAACAGATCAATAATTGATTGTGCAAGAAAACTAATGATAGAGAAGGACATCAACTAGATCTTCTAGAGGGAAGTTGTTAGCACTGCTGTCTATACACTTAACAGAGTACAATTGAGAAAGGACTCAAAAAAGACTCCTTATGAGCTATGGTATGGTAAAACACCCAATGTAAGTTACTTCAAAATATTTGGCAGTCAATGTTATGTCTTAAAAGATAATAGAAATAGAAAGCTCGACGCCAAAAGTGATGAAGGTATTTTTCTGGGGTATTCTACCAAAAGAAAAGCTTTTATATGTCTACTCAAGGCTTCTAAAAAAATAGTTGAAAGTGAAAATGTGAAGATTGATGAATTTGCAGAAAAGAATGAACTGGAAAGCACAAAAGAACCAGAGGACTAAAACAAGTTTGTATACTATGAAGGACCCATAACTCTATCTGAGCATGATGAAGGGGACTCCCCTTAATACCACTCAGCACACAATAGAAACAAAGAGAAACAATAGAAATTTGCAAGAATAGAAAATTGGCTCCCTATTGGCTCCACAAATGTGGAATTACAAACTTCAGAATTACAATATCAAAAGCCACATGGGCATCCCTTACAATAATCTGTAGGACAAAGCCTGAAATAACCACCTAGAACTGCCCTAGAAAACACCATGGGCCTTCCTTAAATAGGCAATTTTCCACCGCCCGAGAAGGTTCCAGAAATCTAGCCATTAACGCCGACTACCCTTAGCATTTAATTATTTTTCACTTTTATTACAAAAGGGTCGGCTTTAAATATT
>MU226547.1:5045232-5055298 GCA_018584345.1 Thuja plicata | reverse complement strand
CTCTCACAAGGCCACTCCTCACAGGGTGTTTAAATCCTCTAACAGGGTCACACCTAACAGTGTGTTTTGTAACCTTTAACAGGGTTGGCTCCTAACAGGGCTCACTTCAGAAGAGTGAAAATTAGTAACTAGTTACATTGGTGGTTTTCCCAAATTGGGTTTCCACGTTATATCTGGTGTTACTTGTGTTCATGATATTTGTTTTATGCATGTCAGTAACTGTGAATGTTTAATGAACAATAAAAGGTCAATTTACCGAGTAACAGCAATATATATTGAAGACATCTAAGGGACTTGTGGATTTATTTTTGTGGTAACTGATTCACCCCTCCCCTCTCAGTTAATCCATCCATATTTCCAACAGACATTTGCATTTCACTTGATAGTAATGTGCGAAGCATATCTTTGGCTACAGGAAATTTGGGTGAACAAGATGTAGGAATCATGCTTTGAAAAGGACAAGAAAGACATTGCGGGCTCAATGGTTTCTTATCTACTCCATAGTGATTTTGATTGATATGTGAGAGTATGTCATCCTCTTCTTGGGGTTGTAGGAAATGATCTATATTGATCATCATAAGTTGTGCAACTGAATTGGCCTCATCTATTTCTTCCCCTATGTCTAGCCACACCAGTTTTCCTGAATTAGTCTTTGACTATTTTGGAGGATAAAGAGAAAGATTTGTAGTATTTAGGCCATCTAAAATGGTCATGTCTCCTAACCTACAACCTATAAAGGAATCAATTGTATCTAACCAGGGTCTTCCCAAAGTGAGAGGATAAACTCTCAAAGTTGCTTCAGGGGGAAGAATAATAAAATCATATGGATATTCCCAAGAGTCCAAAGTTACTACAAGGTCTTCTACCCTACCATGGGTTTAACGGTGGAAATATCTACTATTTGTAGGACATTGAATGTGGGTCTCAAATAAGTGATATTAAGATATCACATGATATCCTTTGTCATCACATTGATAACAACACCTAGGTCTACTAAGGCATTTTGGACTTGGATTTCATTCATGACAACTCCAACCACAGGGCTACCAGGGTCAAAGTACTTAGGAACCATTACCTTTCCAAGAATTATATCTGCCAACTGACCTATTACATGCACTATTTGAGTATCCTTTTTCTTCCTTCCAGGTTTCTTTAAACAAGCTTCTTTGATAGTTGTTATCGATTTTTGCTACTAAGCTCAATCAGGTAGAGTTTTTGTGAATTTTGAATGAAGTAAGGTACATTTTAACTCTATTGAATCAAATTTACCTTTATTGAATCACATTTATGTGCATAAATAAAATAACAAAATATTACAATGTTACATTGCATTACACATATGCATATGACATAGGAGAGAGTGCAAAATTTTGAGAAAAGTAATCTTTATCAATGATACAAATGAATAATATCTCACACAAGTCATGAAACTAACCATTATGCTACAAATTAAAAAGAACATTATAAATTTGAAGATGCTATAGAATATAAAGGCACATGCAGTGAAGGGTGACTCGTCATTGCCTAGATGATGGGTCTGGTTTGAATTGCCTTGCATCATCTTCGGTTCTCGTGCTTGCCTTGCATCCAATTATTGCTTCCTTTCTACTCCTAGTCACTACATTTGAGAGATAAGAATGATGTTAGATCAATGATCTAAGAAAACTTAGATCATCATACACTACGTGCACATACAAAGGCAAATATATAATATGTTCCACATATGCATCTTAACAACTAGCTAATCCTGAATGTCTATGAAAATAAAAAATATCAAATCAAGATTTAGAGGATCATGTTTATCTAATGTGTTCATTTCATGTATAGATACATGTGTTTATCTTGTATCACATGGGGTTAAATGGGCTCCCACCAGGTTTGATCCTAGCACGCTACATGATAACAAATGAACTATAATTAGGAAATAACATCTAGTTGGTATACAGTATAAGATAATGGAATCAAATGCCACATGCACACAAATCAGATCTTAATATTTAAAGAAATCATAGTCATATCCAATTTTAATGCTTCAAAAAATGATTGGGAATAGAGTTCCCTCTATGTGAATAATGTAACTCAGGATGTGTAATCACAATGGACATTATGAAATGAAAAATGAATAAGATACAATAGCTATATTGAGGCTATTGTATATGCTTAATTTATCTTGAACCACTTAATAACATCACAGAGTCATAATGGTCATATCTAAATCAAATAATGAATCAACAACAAAGAAAGGAGTAATACTTTCACTAGTACAAAAATAGTAATATGTGACTAAACAAACTACTAAAAAATGTATATAAATGACTAAACTTAGTCATGTGACTATTAGTAGTTAATTTGTAGTCATTTATAACGCGACTAAATTTATGATTAAATAATTTTCCTCAATTATTTAGATATTGATTTTGACCATTGATTTAGTCATTGATTTAGTCATTGATTAAGTCACTAATTTTGATCATTTATTTAGTCACTAATTATGATCAGTGATTTAGTCGTTGAGTTGGTCTTTGATTTAGTTGTTGATTCAATTGTCACTAAAATATGTTTTTTTAGTCATATTTTTCTATTTTTAATTTAGTCCTTAATTTAATCATATATTTAGTCTTTAATTTAGTCATATATTTAGTCATACTAAGGCATGATGGAATCAAACCACCATCCTCCTGCTTGTAAAGCAGGTGCTCTTCTAATGAGCTAGGACCCTTTAAATTATACCATGTATCCTATGTAACCTATAAACACACATTCCTATAAATTGAAAATCAAGTATTTGAATGTTGCTACAAAGTATTTTGAGGCTGCTAGTGAAAACTCATGTAGATGATTGCTCAAGTCATTTCAATGACACAGGTTTCTACAAAAATTATTGGTGGAAAAGAACTTGTGTTTTATAAATTGGAAAGAAATCTAAAAGAATTGTTAGCTTGTGTGAAGGAGAAGATCAACAAGGTTGCAGAGGTGAAAATGTATAAATGGGGCTATAAACACTTGAATTATATGTATATATATACAACACATCAGTACCAAGAAATATAATTGATCAAAGGTAAAGATAGTGCTATTGAAAGACATCAAAATTATAGTCTAAAGGCAGTAAGAAAAGAATTATGCCATGGAGAAGACATGTTAGGATTAAGTAATACTGAGGGGGGGTGAATCAGTATTACAACACTTTAAACATGAACTTAATAATTTCCAACTTAACTATATAATTACTGAAATGAAAAAAACATAAGCACACAACACATAACTCATAACACCATGAATTTTTGTCGAGGAAACCCTGGCCAAGGCAAAACCCCGATGGCTACAAATATGTACTAAAATTATTGTGTCCATGTTAGAATACCTATCCCTATTAGGAGTTGAATATTTAATTTGCACTTTTCCTTGTTAGAGGAATACAAAACCTTGTTAAAGGTATACTGAGCACACTACTCATACAATCAGAAATATAGTGATGTCACAATGAATTCTCAGTAGTGAACAATATGAGTATTGGCTATGCTTAGATAGATCTAGTTGTAGCACGCATCAATAGCTTTCTAACATCACAATGCATCCATATCATCTACATAAATTCCATCCATTCATCATCATGTCATACTTTGCTTTACAAAAATCTCTTCATATATATATGTTATTACATTACCCACTCGGCTCTCAAATAGATTACAAAATAGAATTAATTCTTATGCAAAATGTAAATACAAATTTGGCAACCTTATACCACCAAAGTATAGGTTATCCACAATCCAAATCCAACTTAGCACATTTGGATTCCATGTCATACTCCCTCAATCATCGTGATTGTTCATCTGCCATGTATCACTGTTACTCTATCTTCGCATGACTTCAACTATTTGTATCTCACTGTGATCAACACCAAAACTTGAGAAACCTTAACAAAAGATCCTACATATCCAAAAATAGCTTCCTCTAAGATCACATGGATTCATTCTCCATATACTAACTTTGTTGTCCAAAATTTTACTTCTATACTCTATATTCTTGTTTATTGTACTTAGTCATTTTGCAATTTGTATCTCCAAAACTGCAAACAACTCCAAGCGATCATCCATACTAGATGCATTACCATAAATGAAAACCCTCAAGTGTCCCATAACACTACAAAATGAATCACTTTCCAACAATCTCTCCCTTTGGCATTGATGGCAACACTTGGTGAAAAATGACTGTGTCAATACCAAAAAGATGTGTGTATATATTTTACATATCTTCTTTATTATATACATTTTCCATACATTTTTCATCTCTTCTCTTCTCACCCTTTTACATCAATGGAAAAGGTATAAGAAAATGTAGAATACATCAAAATTGTACCACTTCTTACTAGAAAATTTAGAACATATTTATTACATATCAGAAAGAGTTTTCGAAGATCTTCACTTCCTCTGTCCAAGTCTTCACATGTATCTGACTCACATGAATTAGCCCATTTAGTGCAAATGAGGAAGTATTTTCTACCTTTATCTCAGTAGGCATATGTGTTGTAAGGGTCTGCCCTGTCTTCTCCATGTCAGAGATATGGACCTCAAGAATTGATAGCTTAGGAGTGATTAGACTCTTCATTATACCAAACCTTTCCATAATTCTCCCTCTTTCTGTATCCAGTACACTCATTTTGTCCAATATCTTAAACACCTCTCTGTCTAGCTCCAATATAGATTGTGAGGAGGTCTCACAACTTTCCATCATCTTGTCCAGAGTTATTCTATCATTTGCTATGATATCTTGAATATTCTTGATATGTCTGATAGGATTTATATAATAACTGTATAAATTTCTTCCATGTGCGACACAACTTTTAGCCTCAGATTTAGTCTTGTTCAGTATGCCCAAGTCCCAAGAAATATACTTGAACACTTCTTCCAGTTTCTTCATGAGATATTTCTTCTCAACCTTCTCTTCATGGATCTTCTCTAATGACTCATAGTGACTGTTAAAGTCATCTAATTCCTTGTTTGATTTATCTGCATCATCTTTTCCCTAAAAATTAATAGGTGCTGGAAGGAGTTTGTTGAATGTTTTAACTGCTATTGTCATTACCTTGGTCTTCTTATCTCTTTTCTACTTAGATCTTTCTTTAGCCTTAGCAAATTTGATGTAGTATAACTTCATTAGCTCATACACATCCATGTTCTCAACGTCGGTGCTCAAAGTCTTGTCTCCACTTGCCAACAATAAAGGTGAAGAAACAGATGTAAGAGTTTCATGTTTTACTTCAACTTTACTCACTGTATCTTTCACTATTTCATCTTTGTTTTCTTTTTTATTTCCTTTCTCTATCAAATCCTTGTCACTATTTCCTTCAATGTTTGTATCCTGATCAAAATGATCATTCACATCCTGTGAAGTGTCCAATGACACAAGTACACCAGAAACAAAGAAATATGGTTTCTTTACAGTTCTAACGTATTGACTAGTATCTTTGCTTATTGATTTATCAAGATTTACTTCAGCCTTCCTTGATGATTCACCTTTCTCAATAGAGTTGGGCTTAGTAGCCTTAGGTGGTGAGGTCTTCTCAGTTATAGCTCCCATCAAGACCTTTTCCATAGCTCTATGTGTCTCCTCAATTACTTCCATATCTACTTCCCATTATCTTTACTAATCTTGTCTTGGTTCTCAATAATGGTTTTAGGTTATTCAATATTTTCTCCATCTCCTTAACAGACACAACATGTAACATATCTTCAATTTTTTTTCTCTAATCACTTCATCTTCTTTCTATGCTAATTTTTTCCTCAACTCCAATTTCTCATATAACTCTTCAGGTATACTGCCTCGAATTTCTAACAAATTCTTCTTAAAAACAAGAAAATGATTAATTACTATGTCTTCAATCAGAAGTTTGTAAGATGCCTCACACCTTTTGTAGTATTTATCCAAAGAAACAAGATTCCCTTGCTCAATTATCCTCTTCTCCATTATTTTCATGTCTGGCTTCCAGAGTTGTCTCATATTAGTGTCCTTTTCTTCAAATTTATTCTCTTCTCCTTCTATCCTTTGTCTCTTAGGAGGTGAGTCCAATTTAAGGGACCATGTGTTTCTTCTATGTAATTGCTTTTTTTCTCTTCCTGTGATGTTTTCTATGGTGGTGTAGGTGTAGATACATCAATCACAGTAGAAGGTGGACTGATTACCTTAACATCTTTTAGAGGTGGAAGGGCTGCAGGAGTAGTGCTCACCAACCCAAAATCTCTCTTTGTCATCTTCCTTCTAACCTATTTCATTTCTTCTTTTGATATACCGGCCTTGGCTGCTAATTCACCTACTACATTCTCTCCACTTACATAATCAAAACTTCATAACTAACTTCATATCGCAGAGGATAACACCACTTCTTTCTGTGTTGAACTACCTCAAAGAAAACACAATAAGTTTCAACCATGAAACAAATTGAGTCCTTGTATTTATCTACCACTTCCTGCAAGATTTTGATCATAGAAAACAATTCACCATCTACCCATGTGTTATTATATCTTCTATAACTCTGAGAAATCTGAATACCAATAGGTACTATATATGGTAAATGTGGCCTTGTTATTCAACCATACACTTCAACATAGTCCTTGTTCATCAGCCACATACAAAAGTGAGTATGAGTTATTCATCCTACATTCTTGTATGACCTGTTTCCTTCTATCCATATGGGGTTATGAATGGCTCTCAAAATGAGAGTCTCACAACCTAGACCAATCCAAGAATGAAGGATTTTTCTCCATGAATGCAATGTAATGTAATGCAAGATTAATCTAAGAACATGAAAGATGCAAGATTAATCTAAATGAAATTAAACTAAGACATGATAAGAAATATGAGATTGCAATGCAAGATTATTCTAAGAAATTGAAATTAATCTATTGCAAATGAGCTTAATTGAAATGAGGTGATGAATTCTAAAATGCAGCAGCAATTCTTTATTCTAACAATGCATATTTTTCAAGGGCTTTGCACAAGAAATGGGAGCTCTTTTATAGACTGAGAGTCTGCTCAGAATAGAAAGTTTCCTTTTTGAAATAAAAAAAATAGAAAAGCCAGTTCAAATTAGCAAGCTTTCTTTTAAAAGAAAACAATGAACTATTTTCTTTTGTTTTTAACTATTTTCTTTCTCTTTAAAGCAAAATTAATTCAAAGTTTCTATTTTTGAATTGGAGAGAAGATTTTTGACAGAATATTTAATTAAATAAATAAAGTATGACCTCATAAATATGTTTTTCTCAATTATCTGAATAATTAAATTTAATTATTGAAATGAGGATATTTATTTAATAATTAAATATTATTTAATTCATTTTCATGTGTTTTAGCTAAAAGGGGTGAATTTAATTTAATTAAAGTGCTAGGACTTTATAATTAAATTAATTCAATCATAGGGTTTGTCTAGCTAATTGATTGATATTTAGGAATTAAATATAATGTATTATTAATGCAGATTTAGGATTTTCTGCATTTGACACTTAGGTCGAGTAGAGTCATTCAAAACTCAGAATTTCCTAGTACAATAGGACTTTGATGATTCAGAAGAATGACAAATGCAACAAAATTGGTTAGGGTTGCAAGATACCAATTTTTGGGTGTTATAGGTACACTGTCCTTCCAAGCTCTAGGGTGCATACCAGGAAATTTGTGAACAATTTGGATGTACATATGTATCTACAAAGATCCAAATTTGAATCCCTTCGACTTATCTTTCTTGATTTGCCTCACATTCTCCAATAATTCTTGCGTAAGTACTTTGCAAAGGTTATACTTGATATTTTCCTTAACCATTTGGTAAGCCATCAAGACTACTCCTACTGATACTGAGTTAAGTTGGCTTTTATAATGGATTTTATAGCCTAAAATAATTGTAATCAATCTGACATCTTTCTAAAATATATCATTTATTGTCATCGCTCTCTTGTCCCATTGTGAATGAATTAGGGTTTCCACCATTTTCTTATTGTTCTTCTCTACAATAGGTATTACACTAGTGTTGTCCAAACATGTTCTTTCTATTAACCTTATACTTCACTAAGTGAAGAAATGACACATGTCCCAATAAACTCATTTTTTCACATAATCCAATCAAATAACAATCTGGTGATCACAAGATATGGACTTTTAAAGTCATGCAATCACAAATATGTGTTCCAAAACATTTCTACATACCCTCCCTAAGTTCGTAAGAGATTAGTCCTCATATTCAGGCCCTTTATATATTTATGATGTTTTCTTCCAATGCCCCCTAAGTCCATGCTTGGTCATCTAGGTTGATGTAAAAATGTTAGCATTAGGCAAAGAATCAGTAGCATCTACCGACTCTTCCTAAACATTTTCCTCACTAGACTCTTTTATCTTCTACACCTTATTATTGTTGATATCTCCTACTTTCCTAAAATAGTTGCTAAATTCACTCATCTAGTCTGCAAGACTCTTACCAATATCACCAATATTATTCTTTATAACCATAAGAGGTGGTCCTCTTCTATTGTCAGTTCCATTGTACCTGTAAAACTTCACTATATGTCCTAGATTGTTACATTTGTAGCATGTAAGATGTGATCTATTTTGATTAACCTGCAACTTATAATACCTTTTTATTTTCCCAAGATTATTTCATTTGTAACATGTAATCTTGGTTTTTGTCTCTTCCCTAATGTAATCTTGTCTGAATCATGATTGATCAGGTTTCCTTCATTCTTCTTTCTTATGTCCATATGCATGACAATTGTTACAATAGCCATTAAAGGATTTGAAAGGGGCTTTACCTCTATAGTATCTCTTCATGTGTCTAACCTTGTTACATCCAAAACATCTACCTCTGAAAGGTCTGACCTATTCTTTAGTTTCTTCAAGAGTGGGTCTTTCTCCATCAGTCTTCACTTCAGATTTTTCTTCTTGATTCTTTAAACTTTCAACTTCATTGAAGCCAACTCCAGTCATGTCTCCTTTAGGTTTCTGTCTATCTCTCTATTCATCAATCAAGTCACTACTCATGTGAAGTCTCTCAATATGTTTCTTTTCCTTAACAAGTTCTCCTTTTATGATCTGATTATATTTCTCTAATTCCAGATACTTGCTCTTGTAGCGATCAAGTTTAGTCTTCATTTTTCCCATCTGAATATTAGCATCCTTTAAGGTTTCTTCAATTTTTTTTTTACCATCCTTTTCATGTTGAATATCTTTAGCTATCTATAGTGTAGTAGTTTCATGATTAAGCTTCAAAGTATCTCTCTTGTTCAAGTTGTTTTATCTTATCTGAAGTATCATTGTTTGAATCCTCTTTTACCTTAACCATAAGATCTTGTCTCTGAATTTTGGAAAGTTCAAGTTGTTATTTTAGTTTCTAAATGAATCCCTCTACTCTTCTTAATTTTAATTTCAAGTCACCATTCTCTTATTTAGCTTTGTCAAGATCTTCAAGTGTTGCTTCAAAGTTTTCCTCCAAACTTTCAGAATCCATCTCAATCTCCCTTAAGTTGTTAAAATTTCTCTCCAAGGGCCAAAATCTCTAATAACAATTGTTAGGATTAAGTAATATTAAGAGGGGGGTGAATCAGTATTATATCACTTTAAACATGAACTTAATAATTTCCAACTTAACCATATAATTACTGAAATGAAAAGAACATAAGCACACAACACATAACTCATAACACCATGAATTATTGTTGAGGAAACCCTTGCCAAGGGACAACCCTGGTGGGGATGGTACCCACAAATATGTACTAAAATTATTGTTTCCATGTTAGGAGACCTAGCCCTATTAGGAGCTGAATATTACATTAGCATATTTCCTTGTTAGAGGAATACAAAACTTTGTTAAAGGTATACAGAGCACACTACTCATACAATCAAAAATATAGTTTTGTTATAATGAATTCTCAGTAGTGAACAATACAAGCATCATCTATGCTTAGATAGTTCCAATTAAATCTCACATCAACATCTACCTGACATCACAATGCATCCATCTCATCTAGATACATTCCATCCATTCATCATCATGTCATACTTCGCTTTACAAAAAGATCTTTATATA
>MU226547.1:5021871-5034260 GCA_018584345.1 Thuja plicata | reverse complement strand
TTAAATGCAAACTCTAAACTTGGTAAGACACTATTGTCAAAGTTATTCATCTCAAATGAAATCAGTCTACCAATTAAGCTATCAAGAGTAACTGTATTGTTTGCTACTGCTCTCATTTCTTGAATAGAAAAAATCCTAATAGCATATACAAGAAATAAGGTTCTTAAGATTTTACTTACCATTTTTTCCTCTTCAAGTGTACCTCCAACACCTTGTATAGCATTGACTACTTCTTCTATTCTTGTGTTGTAATGTGTGATGTTTTCTCCTTTGTGATGTCCCCCTCTAGCTAGATACTTTTGTTTCACTGTAGTTTAGCCTATTATTGGACCCTCATAGGCTAATGAGGATGGTTAGAGGGTCTTCTGAGGATTGATTCATCTCCAACATTCAGGGATTTATGGATTTGGCCTTTGTTCGATATCATTTGGACTCCATTTTTCCATACTTACTAGGTATAGTAAGTCAGGAGTAATAGAGATGGACCCTTTCTAATTTTAGAAAGTGTATTTGGTCACATGGGGAATTATGAGGAGAGATTCCTTTTTCAGATGGCATATCAATCAGACAAGTATTTCAAGAGATATTAAAGTTTAAGTGACTTGAGTGATTTATTTAAATATTTTAATGTTATTATAAAGTAACTTATAATAATAAAGTCACTTTAATATTATAAGGTGCAAATATAAGAATATCTTTTATCTCACATTGGGGAGAATAGTAAGTGATCTCCTACAAGGAAAGAATAAATTAACATGAGAGGTTCTTTTCTTAGGATCAAATAATTTTCAATTGCATTTTGATATGAATTTGGGAGAAGAAGCCAAGGGTTTCTGATTTCAGTTAGCCATTGGAGAGCGTCAATTCTTTAGTGTTGCAACCATTTGAGGTGATATCTACTGAATTCAGCATTCAAGAGAGCTTCACTCTGGAGATCTATTTGTGCTTAAAGTGAAGGAATAACAGAAGGGTTTGAAGAATATTGAGGACTATCGAGTGCAGACCTGAAGATTCATCATTTGCAGCCATTAGTAATTGTTTTTTTTTTTAAGTTTGTTCTTGTTGCTACAGTGCACATGAATAGTGCGCATGAACAGTACAATGCTACAGTATCTGCACTATAGTTTTATGCTTGATTCCAATTGCAACTTTCATCTCCGTCATTGGGCATCACTATTATCAGGTTCCTCTTGCAACTATTAGTAGTTAGCATTGTAATCTTAGGCATATAATTTTTCTGTTGTAAGTGATAACTTAGAATCAGATTTGGCACTGCTGTAGTCATTATTGTAAGCCAATTAGTCTTGGCAAATTCATAGCAACATTGTACTTGGGAATTAATTCAATAAAGAAGATATATGTTACATACCATTTGTTTGACGAAATGTCTTTCTAATAGCATATATGATCAGCATAATAGTTGCATGCCAATTGTTTGTCAAAATGTCATTTGGCTGTAGGTATGCATTCCATATCTAGTTTTCATGTATATGCATTGAAAATACCAAAAAGAACTACACTTGCATATTAGTTAACTGTAAGAGGTATTGTAAACATATTTTGCATGCATTCTAAATTTCTTGGCATCATCCAAACTATATCAAACAATCTGAAACACAAAAATTAGAATAGAGAAAGGCAGCATACAAAGTGTTTGACAATATTCCTTGAGCAAAAAAATTAGTCAGTTTGGGCAAGGGATATTACAGTGGTATCAGAGCAGTTTCCTGCCATCCTGTTGGGGTAGAAATCATTGGGCTCGCACATTTATTTTGAGTGACCAGCACTATTGCAGTTGTACAGTCATCAAAAAATCAAGGAAATCAATTAAATAGAGAAACCAATTGAACACCTTGATGAAATAATTGGATAAGCTTAGACAAAGTCAAGAAAGGATAGATGAATTGTTTTCAGACCCGAGAACCATGGACAGAGTAGCACAGTATATGACTTCCTTTTTTAAAGGGTCTACTTCACAAAGTGGAAAGAAAGAGAACCATGAGGTCTCTATTGGTGAGACATATAGAAATATTTACAATGAATTTTCAGCAGCTAGTGACCAGCATGCAACTAATCCCATGGAGATCAAAAATCAGATTTACATTAGGGAAGATGTTGGGCACAAGACACTTCATGATGACTTCCACATTGAGGAGAATGTTGGTACTTCCAACACTCTAGAAGTTGTTATCAGTCATGATAACAATTCTAGTTTTTATGACAGCAGCCCTTTGTTTGAGCCTATTGATGGTGTTGATGACAGAGCAAGTGCAGAAGATGTTATTGGTGCCACCTTGAGTTTTGACTCACATGATGAGAGTGTTAATTTTGGAGATTGCATGAAAAATGTGAGTTCTAGTAATTCTAATTTCTATGATAGCAACAAGATGTGTTTGCATCTGCATGAGATAGCAGAGGGTTTATCGGTGGATGATGTGGGTACTCATGATTTGGGTACTACTGATGATATTTATGAGGATGACTCATGTTGCAGTGAGTCTGATTTGTCATATCAGACCCTACAAAATGAATCAGAGAATCCATTGGTTGGTGATAGGTCCCAGGATCATGACTTGTAGGGACTTGCAGTTACATGGGGAGTGGGAGCGTGTGAGGAGACTGATGTAGCAGTAGTTTCCACTTTATTAGATGAGTCACTTGTTGAGGTGCCCAGTAGCAGTGCCTTGATTGTTGATGTGTGCATTGATGATAGCACACATGATGATTTTGATCATGAGGTGAGCATTGTGGATACAACTTCCTATCACAATGTGGATAGTGGGGCAGAGAGCTTACATGGGGGCCAGAGTATTCAGAGACTTCATGTGACTAGACAGTTGAAGGTGACTGATAGTCAGATTGCTACAACCTTAGAGAATTATGACATTGCTTGTTAGATGTTAGTTGTATTTGGTTGGGGTTCTCTTATGTCAGATGAGCATAGTGATAGTGGTCTTTCCCTAATAGAGATCCATTCATTATGAGAGGCTGTCAAATTAATGAAACATAATTACTTGCAGTTATTAGCTAATAGAGACTACCTTCTTGAGTGGGGTTGCACTTGTTATGATGCACTGAAGGGGAAGGAAGAGGAGGTTGATGAGCTCACTAATGAGCTTGAGGAAACTTTAGAGGTATGGGAGAGCACCAAGCTGGCTCTTCAAGAGTCATAGTCACGGTTGGATGAGGTGACCATGGAGTTGATCTGAGTGTAGTCTTCACTGGCTATAGATTCAATTCGGTTTTCTATAGTGGCTATTGGTGATGATTTGACACCCACGGGTTGTAGTGAGGATATGGCTACATCCATCATGTATTTAGGTGTTGTGGACGCAGTTGGGATGAGTACCTTGGCAGAGAGTTTTCAAGAGCCTTTAGATGTGTCAGGTTCTCCAGTAGTCAGCACATTGATAGATGATGCAGGGCAGTTCATTGAGAGTTCTTGTAATGTAGAGGTGGATTCATCAGTAAGTTGTGTGACTATTCATGACACTACTCCATCTTCTTCATGAGATATATGTAGCGTATCATCGGGTTGGGAGATTGACTCTCTTGTTCAATTATTTCCTTCCTCTAGAAACAATCCTGTTATCTCATCCCATGCAGTTGATTCTATTTGGAAAAATGCTGAGCCACAGAGATGGAGGGATCAGTTGAGGGTTTCTGGATAAAAGGTTGATTCAACCTTATCTCACTTCGAGTACATACATAAGTATGTTGAGTACCTTCTTTGGAGAGCAGGGTTTGAGGAGAGACAATATGGGGTTGAGGTTGGTACTCATATTCACGATTTGAAATTCATCTTGAGTGGTTTAGAGGCATTTAAACTAGAATACCTTCACTTGTTTCATGACTGAGAGTACATTATTGGGTATGCAGAGATATTTGGCAAGGCATCTACCCAATTAGCAATTCAGGGCTAGAGTTTGGAGCCATCTTCTGATTCTAGAGTTGTCAGTGATGAGCCTTTGACAAAGATTGGAGCCTTTTACTGTAACTATATAGTGAGGAGTGCTCATCATTTTCCCTTTGATCCACAGGTTGAGGACTTGATTATGCGTCGATGTGGATTGGCTCCGGAGTCATACCATCCTTTTTGGGATGGGTATATGCCAGCTTCAGTTGATGGAGTTAGTAGCTGCAAGTTGCTGAGAGATTACTTGTAGAGTTAGTACATCCATGGTAGTTTAGCAGAGGATGGATATTACGGTTGTGATATAGACACCCTTGGTAATTCTTATATTTTTAGTACAGTTGGATTTCATACCCATGGGAGACTGGTAGAGTATCAGGGGAGATTTGGTGTAGCAGGTGATTCTGAACATCTTTACTTCCTTATAGTGGATGGATGTGTATTTCATTTAGACTAGGATCCAAGTGGTGGTAGGCTTTGTACTGCAAGTTGGATGGGCTCCATAGGTTTGCTTCACCACTTCTAGTATGGTGAATTTTGGATCAGTGTTGAGCCACAGAAGTCTGGGAGTATTCTTCTTGGTAGACTTCTATTTTGGATTCAGGATCCAGGTATATTTGGTTGGACACTCTTTAGTGTGTTTTTTAATCGTATGTGTGTATCAGGATTTCAGTCTAGTCTCATTGGAGAGTATTGCAGTGTGTACATGGTTTGGGTTATTGACATCGTTACTTTTGATCCACATGTACAGGGTATTTTTTAGATGAACGACTTTAGTGCACAGAGTTTGGACAGATGGATTTTTGATCACCTCAGTGCAGTTATGGTTATACTGGTGTTGTAGTTGTGTCTCAGTATGAGACAGTTCTCAGTCTTCCTTTGTTTTTTGTTTTTTGGTTCAGTGAAGTTTCTCAATAGTGGAGATTGCTTAACGACAAGCAATTTCAGGAGGGGCACACTGTGATGTCCTCCTCTAGCTAGATACTTTAGTTTCACTATGGTTTAGCCTATTATTGGACCCTCATAGGCTAATGAGGATGGTTAGAGGGTCTTCTAAGGATTGATTCATCTCCAACATTCAGGGATTTATGGATTTGGCCGTCGTTCGATATCATTTGGACTCCATTTTTCCATACTTACTATGTATAGTAAGTCAGGAGTAATAGAGATGGACCCTTTCTATTTTTAGAAAGTGTATTTGGTCACATGGGGAATTATGAGGAGAGATTCCTTTTTCAGATGGCATAGCAATCAGACAAGTATTTCAAGAGATATTAAAGTTTAAGTGACTTGAGTGATTTATTTAAATATTTTAATGTTATTATAAAGTTATAAAGTAACTTATAATAATAAAGTCACTTTAATATTATAAGGTGCAAATATAAGAATATCTTTTATCCCACATTGGGGAGAATAGTAAGTGAGCTCCTTCAAGGAAAGAATAAATTAACATGAGAGGTTCTTTTCTTAGGATCAGATAATTGTCAATTGCATTTTGATATGAATTTGGGAGAAGAAGCCAAGGGTTTCTGATTTCAGTTAGCCATTGGAGAGTGTCAATTCTTTAGTGTTGCAACCATTTGAGGTGGTGAAATATCCACTGAATTTGGCATTCAGGAGAGCTTCACTATGGAGTTCTATTTGTGCTTAAAGTGAAGGAATAACAGCAGGGTTTGAAGAATATTGAGGACTATCGAGTGTAGACTTGAAGATTCATCATTGGCAGCCATTAGTAATTGTTTATTTTTAAGTTTGTTCTTGCTGCTACAGTGCGCATGAACAATACAACACTACAGTATTTTTGCTTGATTCTAATTGCAACTTTCATCGCCGTCATTGGGCATCACTATTATCAGGTTCCTCTTGCAACTATTAGTAGTTAGCATTGTAATCTTAGGCATATAATTTTTCTGTTATAAGTGATAACTTAGAATCAGATTTGGCATTGCTGTAGTCATTATTGTAAGCCAATTAGTCTTGGCAAATTCATAGCAACATTGTACTTGGGAATGAATTCAATAAAGAAGATATATGTTTCATACCATTTGTTTGACAAAATGTCTTTCTAATAGCATATATGATCGGCATAATAGTTGCATGCCAATTGTTTGTCAAAATGTCATTTGGTTGTAGGTATGCATTCCATATCTAGTTTTCATGTATATGCATTGAAAATACCAAAAAGAACTACACTTGCATGTTAGTTAACTGTAAGAGGTATTGTAAACATCTTTTGCACGCATTCTAAATTTCTTGGTATCATCCAAACTATATCAAACAATCTAAAACACAAAAATCAGAATAGAGAAAGGCAGCATACAAAGTGTTTGACAATATTCCTTGAGCAAAAAAATCAGTCAGTTTGAGAAAGGGATATTACATCCTTCTTTGATTCTAAGATCATCAAACTTTCCTCTAAATCTTTCTTCCTTGGCTCTCAGAACATTTGTATCACCTCCATGTTCAAGCTTCAGTATGTCCCACATTTTCTTTGCAGTTTTGTAGCCTTTGACATCTTCAAATTCAGCATCAGAGAGTGAGGAAGAAAGCTCTATAACCATGGAGTTATGCTCATGCTTCTCTCTCAATAAATCTACTATCAATGGTCCTGTAGTTAACACATATTCAGTATCTAAGTATTGAGTAACATCATTACCAATACCTGATAAGGGGAGTCTTATCCTACTTTTCCATGAAGCAAAGTTGTCTTTGTTCAACTTGGGTACATCTCATTTGTTCATCTTGTGATCTTTACTTAGGTTTTGAAACCTTCCTTCTAAGCACACAAGCTCTAATACCAATTTTTAGTAATAACTGATAAGAGGGCTGAATCAATGGCCTCAAAAATTTATCCTTTAAGCTTTAACCACCAATCAATACACCTCAAATTATTAAGTCCCTACAAGATGCATTCCATGAAATACTTATAATAATTTAACTATCTGTTGGTTTACCTTGTTTGTCCTTATTCTCCTTGATAACCGATAAGCAGTAAAACTATTTACCGATACTCAGTAAATATGCAGAGTATACCAATCAATCCAGAAATGCATATGTGAAATGTAAAACAACAAAGTAATAAGCCATACACACATAACACATGAATTTTCATGTGGAAACCTTCTTAAGGGAAAAACCACTAGGACTGGTACCCCAAATTTTCACTCTTCTAAAATGAGCCCTATTAGGAGCCAACCCTATTAAAGGTTACAAACACACTATTAGGTGTGACCTTTATAGAGGATTTTATACATAGAGGTTGTCACTTAGTATCTGGCATCTATTTTTCTACCATCCTTGAATAAACCTCCTTCTTAGACTGTCAATAGGCTTTATGCAAATCTTGCTACCATCCTTGAATCAACCTTCTTCTTAGGCTATCAATAGGCATTATGCAATTTCAATGCTACTTTCATGAATCAACCCTTTTGGCACTCCTTGGGATGAACCTCAGTATATAGAAGACAGTTAAGTCCTGCTCTGTTAAGAGACTTAATGCTTCAATGGTTAAATAGAGACACAATGACTTGTTTCTAATGCAACTTGAATTGTAGATTTTCAGATCTATTTAAGTACATTACCTCTCTGATCGATGTATCAATTCAATTCTTTGTGCTCTACACTTTCTGCTCTGTGATGTTGTGCTTCACTATTCGTCGGTGTCTACAGAATTATTTAGCTCTCCTTCAGCTTGATTGATTAGGATCATATGAAGTTATCCTTCATAAGTTTCTCTTCAGCATCCTCTTTTTATTCACTCCCCTTCCCGTGTATGTGATTTCTTGCGGAAATGAATTATGCTTGTCTCTTATATAGACATGATATTCCTTAATTCTTGATTCTTGATTCTTGATTCCTGGTGTGAAAAACAATCCAGCCAATCTGATTTACAACTTTAACTCCTGATTTATCTCATAGTTATCTTCTTGCCAACTATACAAATCTTCTTTAAATCAATTACTTAACTCTGGTCGAATAAAACAAATAAAAAAACTAGTTAACTCTATCCTTAAGCTCTACCAGCTAGATATTTTGTCATTTTCTAAACTCTCTATTATGTCGGTTAACTCTGCAGTTAGTCATTGGTGACAACTGCCAGTTTCGTCGGTGTAACTCCAGTCAGCTTCAGGATCTCCGTCCATCAAGCATCATTGGATTTTTCTCGTTGGGCAACTTTATTTTCAGCTCGTCGGGCACCCTGTGATTTTTCTTCATGGGGAAAGACTATCTTCTACTCATCAGGTATCACTATGACTTTTGTTCTTTTCCTTTGCCGATGGTGTGCACTCTGTCAGTGTTGTTTATCACTTAGTGAATACTTGAATTTTATGCATTGTTGAAAGCATAATCTCTATTCCATTGATTCTCTGAATTCTTTGGCATTATGTGCATGACCATAGAGATGATATCAAGGTGACATCAATGACAATACAAACCATTAACTGATTTAATGCCTTACATTATCTTCAACTTAACATTATCAAACATTCAATCATTTACATGTGATCAATTAGTAATAATGTAGTGTGTTGCCATAAATTCCAAAGGGAGAGGTTGATGAGCCATAATTGATTGAATGTTTGAAGATGTTAAGTTGATGATCACCAAGCTATAGAAAGTTAATGCAAGACATTAAATTAGTCAATATATTGTATTGTCATTGATGTCAAGTTGATATAATCTGATTGGTTATATATGTTGGAGATTTGATTCTGTTCAGTTGATTGATTGTATGTTTGTAATTGATGACAACATATAATACACAGTAGTGATTCTATATGTACTTATCAGAATGATGACATGAAGACTTGCATCATTAGCTACATGTTGTTGACATGTTTATTATGTTATGTTCATACACGCAGATCTAGATATGATGTTTCAGTCAAGTTGTGTAATTCTGTTATTGGCAGTTATAGTTCTAGAAGAGTATCTGTTCAGAGCTGACGTATGTAACATGTTTCTTGAGTTTCACCTATCTTCAAGATATGTGTGTGTATATTCATGATTAGTTATGATTTGATGATAGATATCTAAAGGTGCCAAACGTGTTTCAAGAAGATTGAAAAGTTAGAGTTAATTTGGTGAGGCCGACCTAGTGAAGCGTCGCATCTATTCAGTTTATACTTGTGCAGTTTTAATTATGCTTGCGTGCTTAGTAAATCCAACAAGGATGTTATGAAGAGTTTTCTTACAGGTCCCATGATCTCATACTTTGAGGAAGATACTTATAGCAATTCAATTGTGATACGCTAAGTGTGAATGATATGAAAAGAGATAGAAGATGTATAGAGCAGAATATCAGATGTGATTCATTTATCAAGAGTCTATGTGAAGAAGAAGTGAAAGATTGTAATACACTGGAACTGATCAAGATAGCAGGTCTACTCTAGAGTTCATCATCATATATAGTGCATATTTTTTATATAGAAGGTTGTATCCTTCACCATTAAGCAGTGAGCTTTTGGACAGTGATTCCACCACCCCTAATAGTGTTTTTTGTAAAAGACTCCTAACAGGGTCTGACCCTTAACCAGGTCACTATACTTATTGCATTGTAAAGTACAACTCTTAATAGGGTTGAAATATATTTTAACAAGGATTACCATAAACACGTATAGTTCATTGTGTGTGCTAATTCCCACCGGGGTTTTTACCATTTGGTTTCCCCGTAATCAAATTGTGTGGTGTGTACTGTGTTATCTGATTAAGCATTTACTTTGTTGTATTCTAAAGTTACGGAAGAAAAAAGAATTAAAGTTACTGATAACTAATTCACCCCCCCGCCCCTCTTATTTATCCTTTGGACTATTCTGACAATTGGTATCAAAGCCAAGTGCCTTGGAGAAGAAGCCTAACAGCTTAAGGTAGATCAGATGTCTTACTTCAGAAAAGAAAGCCTTAAGTTTGATGGAGAAAATTATCTAGATTGGTAAAACAAAATGATAACACATCTACAGTGGGTTGGATTTGAGATCTTTGAAATTTCTACACAAGAATTTGTAATTCCATCTCTGAAAGACCTTGCAAAGGATGATGCTACTAATAGACAAAAGGAAACATTTACCAATAATGCAATTGCTAAAGAAGCCCTAATCAACACCTTATCTGACAGTGAATTTTCTAAGATCAAGAAAATTGATAGAACATATACCATATGGAATTATTTAGAAGATATGTTTGAAGGAGATATTCAAGCAAAGAATGTACACAGGAAGACATGGAAAAAGAAATACAATAGTATTGAGATGTTACCTGAAGAGTTAGAGCTTACAATCAAAGGATAAATGAAGCAGTCTCTGGAATCAAAAACAATGGTGGAGAAATATTAAAAGAAGATATAATGGAAAATTTGCTAACTAATTTAACATTAGACTATGAAAACAAGATAAGTATTCTAGAGGAAACCATGCAATTCTCACAAGAATTCAAGAGAGAGACTTGATCAGCAAAATCTCTGCATTTGAGATATCAAGATTGAAGACTGAACCTAAAAGTGAAACAACTTTCAAAGCCTCAGTCCATGGTAAGAAATCCTTACACATCTCCAGTCATAATGAGAAAGAAGAAGTTGATGAAGAACTAGAAGAAATCATTTCTATGATTGCTAAAAGAGAAAAGAAAGGAAAAGGAAAATATGAAGGACAACTTCCATTCAAATGCTTTTCATGTAACAAGATTGGTCACTTTGCATCTAAGTGTTCCACAAGAGTCAAGAAGTTTAGATCTAATTACAAACCCAAATATAAGAAGGAATGTTATCATGCTGAAGAAGATGTAACTGATGAAGATTCAGGAGAAGATGAAATTGGCTTCGTTTCCCTTAGAGACATGGAAAGGTTGCTTGAGGAAATGGACATTGCAGATGAAAAGGAAGAACTGATTGGATCATTGACAATGGATGCTCTCATCATATGACAGGTGACAAAGATAGATTTTTTCATTTAGAAAAATATAAATGTGGTATGGTTAGATTGGGACATAACACTCCTAAACCTATCATAGGCAGAGGTTCTATCACTTTGGATGGAAAGAACAAGATAGGTGATGTTCTATATGTTGATAGATTACATCATAACTTACTAAGTGTTGGAAAACTACTTGACAAAGGTTATCATTTGGAGTTCAAAGACAACATGTGCATCATTAACAATGAGGATGGAGACATGATTGCATCAGGCTCCAAAACAAAAGGTAATGTTTTTCAGCTCAATTCTGATGTAAGTTGTTTTGTTGCAAAAGTAGATGACAGTTGGTTACGGCACAAGAGACTAGGTCATATCAATTTTGATAACATAGTAAAGATAAGTAATGTCAAGGTGGTCAGAGACCTTCCTAGTATTTCAAGACCAGTTGACACAATATGCAGGGAATGTGTTATGGGAAAGCATGTAAGGAATTCCTTCAGAAGCAAGCAGAACTTAGCTGAAAACAAATTGGACCTAGTGCACACAGATTTGTGTTGTCCTACCAAAACAAGATCATACTATGGAGAAAGGTATTTCATTTTTTTTGTTGATGATTTTTCTAGGATGATGTGGGTTGCATTCTTAAAGGAGAAATCTGAAGCCTTTGAGAAGTTCAAAATATTCAAAGCTAAGGTTGAGAATGAATCTAGATTAAAACTGAAATGTCTGAGATCAGATAGAGCAGGAGAGTTCACCTCTAATCAGTTTTATGACTATTGTGAAGAAAATGGAATTAAAAGATAGTTGAGTGCACCTAGAACCCCTCAGCAGAATGGGACAGAAAAAAGGAGGAACAATATTATACTTGATACAGGCATGTACTATGATGATTGAAGGAAAAGTTGCGCACACATATTGGAGAGATGCAGTGAATACTGCAGTCTATACTATCAATAGAACTCAATTGAGGCTAGGCACAGATAAGACACCCTATGAACTTTGGTTTGGTAATGTACCTATAGTAAAGTATTTCAAAATCTTTGGTAGCAAGTGCTACATCAAGAGAGATGATGGTGTTGGTAAGTTTGATGCTAGAAGTGATGAAGGTATTTTCCTTGGTTACTCTACAAAAAGCAAAGCATATAGATGTTTTAATTTGAGATTGGAAAAGGTAATTGAAAGTACTCATGTAAAAATTGATGAGAAGTTTATGGTTCAAGAAAGATACTATGAATATGCACCTATGATTGAAGATGAACCCAGGCCTAGCAGCAAAGATACTAGTATTGAAGAAATGTTTGATTACATTGATGTCTCATGCAATGACCTTGAATCAAGCAGAGAAGAATCATAGATGACAGAAGAAGAAGTCACAACTAAGGTTCCAAAATTCACATCTAGATACCACTCTAAAGATGATATCATTGGAGATTAGAGCAATAGTGTTTTGACCAGATCAAAAGAAAAAAGTCTAGCAATGGATGAAGAGGTATGTTTACTTTCACAGATTGAACCTTTAAGTGTTGAAGATGCTTGTAATGATTCTGATTGGAAGAATGCAATGAAAG
>MU226547.1:4996986-5020886 GCA_018584345.1 Thuja plicata | reverse complement strand
AAAGGGAACTATAGACTATGGTTTATGGTATCCTAAATCAGAGAATGTAAAACTTCATGTGTATACAGATGCAGATTGGGCAGGTTGTATTGATGATAGGAAGAGAACTTCAGGAGGAGCAGTATTTCTTGGAGACAGGTTGGTTTCTTGGATAAGCAAGAAGCAAAACTATATTTCTCAGTCAACAGCAGAAGCTGAATATGTTGCAGCAGCACTAAATTGTTCAACCATGGTTTGGATCAAGTAGATGGTTAAAGACTTTGACATTCAAGTTGATTATCCTATTGTTATTCACTGTGATAACACTAGCACTATCAACATGTCTAAGAACCCTATGATGCATGCAAAGACAAAACACATAGAGATCAAGTACCATTTTTTAATAGAAAAGGTTGTAGACAAAGAAGAGAAATTGGACTATGTGAGCACCAAAGAACTATTGGCAGATATTTTCACAAAGCCCTTATCAAAGGATACTTTTGAGTATCTTAGGGAAAATTTGGGAGTAATTCCCTCTCCTGAGTCTATTTAGAAGAAGCATCAAGAGCATCAATCATTAAGTGACTCATGAATGGTTGACTACTCTACTTATAGAGTAGTACCTATGCCTAAAGATATATGGCACCCTTTTCCATTGATGTCAAAGGGGGAGTATGTACTAAGGGGGAGCATATACTCTGGGGGAGTATATACATGGAACAAAAACACAGTCAGAAGAACTGCAGTAGTATAGAGAAATCTTTGATGAGGATATTCAGAAGATTGTTAAAGAAAGAGGACACCATGAATAGAAGATGTTTTTTGATATCATATGTTGCCGTCAATGTCAAAGAGGGAGATTGTTGGAGATTGGATTCTGTTCAATTGATTGATTGTATGTTTGTCATTGATGACAACATATAATACACAGTAGTGATTCTATATGTACTTATTAGAATGATGACATGAAGACTTGCATGGTTAGAAACATGTTTTTGACATGTTTATTATGTTATGTTCATACACACAGATCCAGATATGATGTTTCAGTCAAGTTGTGTAATTTTGTTATTGGCAGTTATAGTTTTGGAAGAGTATCTGTTTAGAGCCGACGTATGTAACATGATTCTTGAGTTGCACCTATCTTTAGGATATGCGTGTGTATATTCATGATTAATTATGAGTTGATGATAGATATCTAAAGGTGCCAAACGTGTTTCAAGAAGATTGAAAATTTAGAGTTAATTTGGTGAGGCCGACTTAGTGAAGCGTCACGTCTATTTGATTTATACTTGCATGATTGTAAGTATGCTTGTGTGCTTAGTAAAGCTAACAAGGATATTATGAAGATTTTTCTTACAAGTCCCATGATCTCATACTTTGAGGAAGATACTTATATCAAGTCAATTATGATACGCTAAGTGTGAATGATATGAAAAGAGACAAAAGATGTACAGAGCAGAATATCAAATGTGGTTCATTCATCAAGAGTCTATGTGAAGAAGAAGTGAAAGATTATAATATACTGAAACTGATCAAGATAGCAGGTCTACTCTATAGTTCATCATCAGATATAGTGCATATCTGTTATACAGAAGGTTGTAGCCTTCACCATTAAACAGTGAGCTTTTGGATAGTGAGTCCACCACCCCTAACAGGGTTATTTGTAAAAGACTCCTAACAGGGTCTGACCCTTAACCAGGTCACTATAATTATTGCATTGTAAAGTACAACTCCTAACAGGGTTGAAATATCTTCTAACAAGGATTACTATAAACAAGTATAGTTCATTGTGAGTGCTAATTCCCACCGGGGTTTTTACCATTTGGTTTCCCCGTAATCAAATTGTGTGTTGTGTACTGTGTTATCTGATTAAGCATTTACTTTGTTGTATTATGAAGTTAAGGAAGAAAAAAGAATTAAAGTTACTGATAACTGATTCACCCCCCCCTCTCAGTTATCCTTTGGACTATTCTAACAATATATAAATAGTGTCAAAGACTTCAAAGAGCCAGAGAGATAAAGGTTATGCTATTAGTAATGCATAAAATTTCAGTATACACTAAGTGACAACAAACACCAACGGACAGTGCACCTCAATGGATAGAGAAACCTGAGAGAAGAGTCGCAGTGATACCTGAGAAAGAAACCTGAGCAAGAATTACTGATGAGCAAAACCACAGTGTTTCCCTACAGACAGAAAATTTTGACAGACAGAGATGCCCGAGGATAATAGAATTCAAGACTAAAGCTAACAAAGAGTTAAACACCGAAAATAAATGAAGTTCAGAAACAAAAAAATAATTACCTAGCATGAGCTAAATATAGAGTTAACTGGTTGATTACATTGTTTTCATCGACAATTCAAAAGCCAGAGATAAGCTAGAGTTTTAAATCTATTTTATTCCATTTGTCAAGGATAAATCTATGGGATAAAACTAAAGTAAGATTTAAAGAAAGAATGGAAAGAATTGTGGATCACGCTAAGAAAAAGAAAGTCAAGGACTTAGAAACGGTGAAATTATGTCTATAAGAGAGATAAGCTAATTCATTATGAATTGGTGAGTGAATAGAGAAGAAGAATACTGGTGAAGAAAGACTTCATATAGTCCTAATAAATCAAGCTAAATAATAGAGCTAAATATTTCTGCAGACACCGAGCAACAAAGAAGCATAGCATCACCGAGTAGAATGAAGTAGAGAAAAGGTATTAAAGGGAAACATTGATCAGAAAGGTATTATGATCTTACAATAGATCTGAACATCTACAAGTCTAAGTTATATTTATGAATAGATCATATATTGTTTCAGTTTAACCATTAGGTCAGAAAGTTTCTTGACCGAGAAGGATTTAACAATCCTTTATATATTGAGATACATCCCAATGAGTATCAAAAAATTTATCATGAAGATAGCATAGTGAAATGCCAGATATCAAGTGATAAACTGTTAGTGATAAATCCTCTAACAAGGTCACACTTAATAGTGTTTTTGTAACCTTTAACAGGGTTGGCTCTTCACTGAGCTCACTTCAGAAGAGTGAAAATTTTGGGTTACCGATCCCAAGTGTTCTTTCCCTTAACAGGGTTTCCACATTTAAAATCCATGTGTCAAATGTGTTTATGAGTCATTGCTTTGATGTTTTTCTTTACACATTTCTAAAATAGGATTGATCGGTAAACACTCAGTTATTTACTATATTTTGGTAAATGATAGACTGCTAATTGATAAAGCTTAAGAATAAGGGTTATTAGTGAACTTTGAGCAGTAGTTATTTGATTAGATTATTTCAAGGCATAGATCTTGTAGGAATGAAGATAACTAGAGGATTATAATTGTGGTACTAAGTTTTTGGGTTGATTTATTGGAATATTTTTGAGGCCACTGATTCACCCCCCCCCCNTTCCCCCCCCCCCCCCCTCCCTCTTAATTATTCTAACAATTGGTATTAGAGATTGTTTTCTTAGAAAGGAAGTTTTGGTACTCAAAAATACAACAAGGTTTTTGAGTACCTTGTTAAATTTTTACATCCTGACCCCTTATGAGTGCTTTTTGAGCCTATTTACCTAGATAAAATTCTGAATTTTTTCATGCATTTCAGGTGTTCATCACTCTTATTTAGGTATATGAAGACATCCTAGGTTGTCATTTTCATTTTTTGAGTCAATTAGTGATGTCTTGTTTTGAGCACTTGTCCATTTTGCATTTGTTGATTAAGGTGTCAAATTGTTGTAACTAACATAGTTTGCATTGGAATAAGTTGCCACATGTTATGTTCCATAGATTGACACTCTGGGAATGTTTTAAATGTATATCAAAGGGATTATATTTCAAATCCCAAGCCTTTTCAATTTTGTTTGATTAGTTTTCAGTTTCCCCAAAGTTGGTCCTGCAAAGTTGTCATGTTTCGCTGTTATACCCAAATTGCTAAATAGCCTGCTTTGAGGTCTTCCAAGTTGTACCCGGTTGAATTCCCTTCATAATTGAATGTTCCCCCATATTTAAATCATTAAATTTTACCTATTTTAAGTATACTCTTACCAATCCAATTGTCCACTTTCCCAGCTTGATTCCAAATCCAAATTTTGCATATTCAATGAGTTTAAAATCAGAAAAGTTGTAAGGTGCTAACTTTGCAGATTTGTACCGGTTGATTAGTTCACTTTCAGTGCAAGATATTTCAAAATTATTTTTCTTAAAGTGAAGGTGAATCAGGTTCTAGAGGTTCAAATTTTGAAGGTTCTTCTTGATGACTTTATGATTTCAGTATAAGAGACAGTTTGTGCAGTTTACAATGTTGAATAGAATTGAAGTAAATAGAATGGTCATTTTAAGGGAGTGAACTTTTTGTCTGAAAGTTGTTTTCAAGAAATGATCATGGAATCATTCTCATGGAATGTAAATGAACTATCTAACCTAATGGTGAAGTCTTAGAGCATATCTTGGTAATCTTTCTATGATCGATCCAAATGAAGTTTATGTTGTTTCAGTAATTGCACTTGCACAGTATTCTAAAATTATTAAAGTTTGATCAGTTGCACCTTGTACCTGAATTTGAATCTGGAAAAGCCCTTTTGTGTGCATTTTCATTGTGGCTGAATAAAATCACTTTTCCAAGTGAAAACTCTTCAGGAGTTAATCCAGTATCTTTCTGATTGGCATTTCTAGCAAGGTTTGCGTGAATTTGATTACTTCAAGTCACAGATTGAATGAACTAGCCCACTTTGAGTTTTGTTATCTTTTTTCCCTGATCTTTTCAAGAAAATTTGGTTGATTTTCATTGCTTAGATGCTGGAGGTAAATGTTTTTTTCGGTTCCCATATTTGCAGAGGGTTATTTAGTCAATTTGTGAGACTAGTTCCTGAGGCCGGATGTCATTAGAGAAGCTAGTTTACAAAAATGTTAGAATTGATTGATTGACAACCAGTTTAGTATCTTTGGATTTGAATGCACTAAAGACTACACTTGTATAGACTGAGGGTGAATGTGGTTTAAAGAATTTTGATCTTCAAGTTGAGCCACGCAACATTTGATGGAGGCATTTTAAACTTTTAAAAATCGCAAATACATTGCCAAGGGGTTGCTTGCGCATTCAGTGGAGGAATTTTAAAACATAAAAAAACTTTTAAATTGTAGACCATACACGACACAGGTGGCTACGTAGTTTTTTTGGGGGTCTTTGAGTGTTTTAATCTTTCTAACACCATTACATGGTGGTTGTGCAGCATTGGGTGGACACAAGTTTTTTATTTTAAAACCTTCAAAAAAAAAAACAAGAAGACTATGTGAACAATAGCAGAGGTAGTGTAATTTATAAAATATTAAAAAAAAAAAAAACCAATGTAGAGCATGGGCTGTGCGCACTTGGAGAATGGGAAATATTTTAAAAACATAAAACATGCAAACCATATGCTGGAGTGCGTAGCTTTTAGTGGAGGGATTTTAAAATTTTAAAATATTTCTTGGCCAACACCATACATCAAGAAGAAGTATGCATCATTTGGGTGGAAATTTTTGAAGTTCTTTTCTTAAAATAGCAGATGCACAGAAGTCGCACAACATGCTAGAGAAAGCTTTAAAAAGTTTGAAAAATGCACAAAGCATTTATCCCACATGCATGTGGTTTGCATTTTCTTTAGTATTTATATACTAAAGCGCTCAGTTGTATTGTAAATAGGAAGGAACCAAGAGGCCTTGGCGCGCCCCTTGGCTGGAAGACTTAGTGCATTGGTGGGCCCCATATTTTGGGTGCAAAAATGCAAAATGCTTTAAAACTCAAAGGGATTTAATCACACATTGACCCTGAAAGAGAAAATAGAGATTTTTATAATCAAAGTGGAAAACATATACAAATGTGAAGCAGAGAAGGAGGCTCTCTTCACATGCACTCATGCAGGAGATGGATTAGTGCATTGGCATGCATGTCAATGACCAAAGATAGAAAAATTTTGCAGATGGGTGGCGAAAATGATAAATGTCTTGGAGGACACATGGCGCAAGGTCGTGAAGTCACGAGAAGATAACCACAAGGCCAAATAATTGTCGCGACCAAGAGACAATCGCCAGTCATGTAGTCATGAGAGGAACGCAATTAAGTGCTAAACTATGTGAGACTTGGCGACTGTGCAGTCACGTGGCCATGGGAGATAACTACAGTTAGGAGAAAATTGTTGAGATTAGCTGACTAACCGTAGTCATGTAGTCGCGAGACAGATCAATATTAGTCACAAAATCTCTAGATTTAACCATGGTTAGTGGAAGAATCAAGAGACTTGGAGACTACATTATGAAAAGTAACCACAATTAAGGAGTGGTCAATGTGTTGTCGAGTTAAGCCTATTCAGAGACTTGGATACTAAAGCTTGTCTTCAAGTCTCCAAATCAAATCATAGTTAAGGAAATTATTTAGACACTCGAAGACATGAAGGAAAAGATGATTGCGGTTAGAGGTGAGTTAAAGACCATTCAAAGGCAACCAATCAACATGTGCCATGTGTCAAATTCTGGTGGTTCTGAGAAAATATACATAAAATGGAGAAATTTCAAAGATAAAGTGCACAGAATTTCAAAAGATTAATCAATTTAAAAATTCATATTTTGTGCATAAAATAACAAAAGGTAAATAAATTTGATTGGCACAAATATGATTTAAAATATAAAAAAGATTAAAATATTAAATGAGACATTAGGGAAAATTTTAATCTTTCCATAGACTGTGCAATATAGTTTATTGTAAAACTTGAAATATGCATTCTCGGAGGCTATTGAAGAAGAAGAAATCAGATTTTCCAGAGAAAGATTAGATAAGAAGGATATCTTTAGAGGATAAGATTAGATTTACATAGAAGGATTAGAAAAAATGAAATAATTTTTATTGCAAATCCTAGGAAAGAAGCTTTCATGGGGGATTTTGAGTAGGATGAAATCAGATTTGCAAGAAAATTTAATCAGATTGGAAGGGCAACTTTGAAAGCAAGTTAAATCAGATTTTGGGATCACCGACAGAGCAAAGGCATATTTTGAAAAGATAAAATAAGTTAAGATTTTATGAAGAAAAGAAGGATGATGAATGAAAATTAGATTTGAGAGAATGACAGATGTTGATCAAATAGAGTTTTTAGGGTTTCTTCTCTTTTCTATTTATTCTTTTATTTTCTCATTTTTTGGTGTTGTTCCTATCCCTGCCTTCTGCTCTACTTTGTATAGGTTTCAGACTTGTTCTTCCTCTCTCTACCATAAGTTTCAGAGTAGTCTTCCATTTTGGATATCTTCTGTAATAATTTTCTCTCTTCTTTACATAAAAAGTGTTCTCTTTCCTTACTATTTCTAGAAGAACATCATTGTAACAACAGTTTTATTAATGATCTCAGCACTATTATTATATCAGCAAGTTGTCTCTATTTTTCATCCAAAATCATATAAGCTAGGGCATCAAGGGTGTTTCAGTTTTGTTTGTTGATTGATCAACAACAGAGTTATTTAAGGGATAACTATGATTCAAGATTTTTTTCAGATTTGTATGAGTTGGGATATCAAGGATATTGCCAATCTTGTCTTTCTAGTGGATGTTGGTTATGTACTCTCTATTTCTAAGGTCTCTTTCAAGGAGAGAGTTAAATTCTTTGAGTAGGAAGTTGCATATCTAAACAAACAGTTGGATCAATAAGTAGAGCTTGATTGATACGATTTGTTTTTATGTAAGGCATAAAAACACATCAGACAGAGTTGTTTTTCCTTCATTCATGATCTTTTTGCAATTGTATGTTTGACTCCATTTCCCATAGGATAAGACACTGGTCTATGCAATATTTGAGATGTTACGGAGATCCATACATCAAACACATAATTGAAAAACCATTTCCTTTTCATGTTGTTAGGAGTTAGGTTTTCTCTGGTTTTCATACTTACTCTCTATGAGTGAATGTTTCATATAAATTTGATAAAGTATTGAGGTATTTGTTACCTAAGACTCTAAAAAAACCATTCCGCAAGTATATATCTGCAAGCTTGTAGCTGTCAGAAAGGAGTCGTGTATCTGCAGATAAGGCAATACCCGCCTGAGTGATGTGGAGCTCAAAGAAGGAGGATATTATCTATTCCTCATCAATTAGCCTTTCTCTTTCATAAAACATGAGTTTGCACTCAATTATACAAGTATACTATCATATTAAAGTTGTTCTGTAAGAAAAAGTGGTAACAAATTGGTGACTCTACAGGGGATTAATAAGATATAAAGTTTAATACTCTGCAAATACATCCCAGAATCTGGTTGAAAAAGAGAGTCACAAATACCAGTCTCAAGTTCGCCCATCTGATTCACACTAATAAATTAGCGAATCTACTAGGGAAATAATTGGATAGCAAGTTTAAGATGCTCAATTCCTTGCTTTGCTAAATCATCCCTAAGTCTGGTTATAGAGTCATAGTTTTCAAAAACATATTCTCAAACTTTTGTAAAAGAGTCAAGCATGTTTTGTCTTTCATTGCAAAGTGTCTGAAAGTCCAAGTTATTGAAGAAATATTTATACAATCTCACATGTGGTGAGTGGCAACTCTGAGTTTTTTGATTTGCACCAATCTGCATAGTTTGAAAAATACTACTATGAAGGTGGATTTGCAGTGATAGAGGCAGAAGATATTTGGGATTTTATAACTGAGAATACAGTCAAGAGAGGAGTCATTAAGAGACCCTATATTGGAGATGTATGTAAGTTGTTGATTTAAAGAAATTTAGAGTTGGGGTAAAAGAGATCTCAACTGATTCAAATCTTTTCCTCTGCAAAGAGGTGGCAGCTCTACTAAGTTTTGAAGGTGATTTGGAGGTGACTTCAAATCCAATAAGTTTGCAGTAACTTCATCATACTCCAGGAACTTTTTATTTTCATTGGATAAATTATTTTTTTCCATGAAAATTAGTTTTATATGTTTCCCTATTAAGTGGTCAGCACTAGTTAAGAGGGAAGAAAGAGGCATTTTGTAGTTATTATACATGTTAATATGTCATACCTATATTGGGTTAGGTTGTGTAATGCTATAAATTTTGAAGGTATCCCTGGATACCCTAATCCTATTCTGACAGTAGTCAGGGATTTTTTTCCTAAATTCACTGGCCATGGTGAGCAATCAGCTAAGGAGCATATAAGAAAGTTTTTTGATTTAATAGATGATCATGACATCACACATGAAGATGTACTAATGAATCTCTTTGTGATATCTCAAGTAGATGATGTTAGGGATTGGTTTAAAGAATTACCTCATGGTTCAATAAGATCTATGGCTTCACTTGAGGATTGTTTTGTTGAGAAATAAGGTAATGGGGAGGATAGTGATTATCATGACATGTCTAAATATGAAGACCCTTTACCAAAATTTGAACTTGTTAGTGCATAAACAAAGGTGATAAGACAAAAGATTCAAGAAAGGGTTGTTAAAACATTGCAAGAAAATATGAGAAAAAATGAGGGTGAGTCTCAATATGATTTCTACATGAGGTTTTCTGATAAGATTAAGGAGTATAATATCCATTTTTGTCCTCGGGAGTTTATTTGGGTAAATTTGTTTGTTGAACTTTGTTTTCCCGATTCTATAAATTTGTCAAGCTCTCAGAGGGTGGATATTATTTGGAATACTATGCAATAGATGAAACATGTAGAAAAATTTTCTTCTAAAGATATATCTAAAGTTGAATCTACTGGTATTGAATATGAAAATGTTGAAAATGCTAAATAAGAATCTAGTTATGTTGATGAGGCTGAGTCTAGTGATATTCAATCTAGTTATTATGATTACAATGATGAGTCCACTTATGTTGAAAGTTTTTCTGATTCTAATACTGATAATAAACTCTATGAGCAGCAAGACAATGAAAATGTTTTGTGTGGACAACAAGATGATAACTATGATGTGGATGTAAGTTTATGTAGTGATTTCTTTGCACAATATGATATGGTTCGAGAGATCTCACTCCATGAATCTAATGAGGAATAAATTTGCAGCATCAAGCAAGAAGCTAATGAGGACAAACAAGAATGTCAATCCTTGCTAAGCAATGAGAAAATCTCAGATTTTTTGATTGCTGATTTTTAGAGGTATGTATCAGAAAATGATTCTCAAACTTCATGCCCTATGGATATAAGTTTTGATATTGATGACATTGTTGAGGGTATGAAAAATCTTTATGAAGATGTTGATTGTGAATGTGTTTCAGAGGTGAGTATAAATGATGATACTTGTTCAATTCATAGTGAATAAATTTCAGAATTGTTGTCTTATGAATATCTCATATTTTTAGGGCAAGATAGACTTAAATCTCAGCACTTCACACACATTGAGTTTGATAAGGAATACATATCAGATTGTCAGAATGTTGATACTTATATTTCTGATTTTCCTTATATTCTTATGTCATTAGGGCACAATCAAGTTAAATATGATATGCCAGATGATGAAAATATTAGAGTTGTTTCAAATTTAAGGGATGAAGAGACTCCAAATATCATGTTGAGTGCTGATTAGGATAGTTGTCTAGATTTGAAGTCTTTTTCAAATTCTGAATTTTCCAATGAACCATTAAAGAATAATCCTCCAGTTGCCCAAGTTTTATATGTTTATGATGAATGTGCTAATGTTTTCCCTCACACCCACTAGCAAGTTTTGGTTTTGGATAATGGTGATAATTTGCAGGAAGATATTGAAGAAGATTCAGATATGAGTGTACAAACCACTGACAAGATGCAGGATGGTAATCCTTTTGAGAAAAAGAGTATGGATTATGATATGGGATTACCATTGTTTGACAGTGAAGATGTTGAATCTTGCTCCTTTGGTTTATCTCCTCTTGAAAAAAGTCAAATTCACTTGTATAAGATCCCTGATGTTCCTCAAATTTGTGTTCCTTATCCTTTGAAGGATGAGCCAGATCATATCCCAAGTGGTGAATATTTTTTAGTATTTGCATAAGGTTCAGGATGCTTATTTTTCCTTTGATATGCAAACTGTTGATGTGGATGGATTTAATAATGCTAACCCAAGCAATCTAACAGATTTTGAGTGCTTTGTTTTTCAGCCAAAAGGTGATTATTAGAGATGTGGCAATATACTAGGCATTGTTGATTATTGCATTGAATCTCAGTTTTTGCTAACTAATGAATGCATCATGCGTATGCAACATCCTTTTCAGAATTGGTATCATTTCCATTTTATCTCTCAAGTTGATTATGATGACATTTTTTGTCTTGAGTTAATGGATAATGGAAATAAGATTGATCATATGCATGGAAGTGATAATTTCAGCTTATCTCTGATTTGTGAAGATGAAAACTAGGTGTATGACAGAGGTAAGAGTTGATCTCAGTTTTGGGGCTTCAGGCCCTTTTGTAGATAATGTACATATTGTATAGTCTCTTTCCCTTTCCGCTGTGTGGTGTGTTTGCTTTCAATAAAAAGTTCCCATTTTTTTAAAAGAGAAGAGAAAAGAATTTTCAGTGAAAAGAGGAGAGGGAAAGGGGAAAATTTGATTTAAAGTTTTACGGGTGGTCTACTTCTACCATGATATTCTGAAATTTATTTGCATGCCTGCATGGGGCACACATCCACAGTCAGAGCCACTGTTGGTACTCAAAAATAAAACAGGGTTTTTGAGTACCTTGTTAAATATTTGCATCCTGACCCCTTATGGGTGCTTTTTGAGCCTATTTGCCTAGATAAATTCTAAAGTTTTTCATGCATGTCATGTGTTCATCACTCTTATTTAGGAATATGAAGACATCCCAGGTCGTCAGTTTCAAGTTTTGAGTTAGTTAGTGATGTCTTGTTTTGAGCACTTGTCCATTTTGCATTTGTTGATTAAGGTGTCAAATTGTTGTAACTGACATAGTTTGCATTGGAATAACTTGCAGCTTATTGTGTTCCATATATAACCACTCTAGGAATGTTTTAAATGTATATTAGAGGGATTATATTTCAAATCCCAAGCCTTTTCAAGTCTATTTGATGGGTTTTTAGTTTCCCCAAAGTTGGTCCTGCAAAGTTGTCATGTTTCTCTGTTATACTCAGATTGCTGAATAGCCTGCTTTGAGGTCTTCCAAGTTGAACCCGGTTGAATGCCCTGCATAATTGAATGTTCCCCCATATTGAAAACATTAAAGTGTACCTATTTAAATATTTTCAGACTCATACCAATCCAATTGTCCACTTTCCCAGCTTGATTCCAAATCCAAATTCTACATATTCAATGAGTTTAAAATCAGAAAAGTTGTAAGGTGCTAACTTTGCAAATTTGTACCAGTTGATCAGTTCACTTTCAATGAAAGATAGTTGAAAATTTATGTTCCATGTGTGAAGGTGAATCAGGTTCAAAAGGTTCAAATTCTGAAGGTTCTTCTTGATGACTTTACGATTTCCGTATCAGAGACAGTTTGTGCAGTTTGCACTGCTGAACCGAATTGAAGTAGACACAATGTCATTTTAAGGGAGTGATAACTTTTTGTCTGAAAGTTTTTTTCAAGAAATGATCATGGAATCATTCTCATGGCATTTAAATGAACTATCTAACTTGATGGTGAAGTCTCAGAGCATATCTTGGTAATCTTGCAATGACCGATCCAAATGAAGTTTATGTTGTTTTGGCATTTGCACTTGCACATTATTCTGAAATTATTAAAGTTTGATCAGTTGCACCTTGTACCTGAATTTGAATCTAGCAAAGACCTCTTGCATGAACTTTCATTGTGGGTGAATGAATCACTTTACCAAGTGATGAATCTTATGAAGTTAATCTAGTATCTTTCTTATTGGCATTTCTGGCAAGCTTTGCGTGAATTTGATTACTTCAAGTCACAAATTGAATGAAGTAGACCACTTTGAGTTTTGTTATCTTTTTTCCCTAATCTTTTCAAGAAAATCTGGTTGATTTTCATTGCTCGAATGCTAGAGGTAAATGATCTTTCTGGTTCCCATATTTGTAGAGGGTCATTTAGTCAATTTGTGAGACTAGTTCCTGAGGCCAGTTGTCATTAGAGAAGCTAGTTTGTAGAAATGTTAGAATGGATTGATTGACAACCAGTTCAGTATCTTGGGATCCAAATGCATTGAAGAATACACTTTGATAGACTGAGGGTGAATTTTTTTTTCAGAATGTTGATCTTCAAATTGAGCCAACAAAGACCCAAATGTTTTTATTGAGACTCATTGATCTTGTGATGTGGTTTTTCTTTTAAGTATACTATTAGTTTAAGTCATTTGTGATTTAAATAATGGTATTTCTGAATGTGAAGTTGAGGTTTGGATGACCCTGGAGAATCATTGTGGAATGAACATTTTTTATGAAGCATTTAAAAATGCAATTGACAAAACAGAATACCATCATTCTCAAACTTTACAACTATCAAAGGGCCGCCTGCACAAATTGACAGAGAACATGTTAAACAAAGAAGATCATAGGCATGGAAAGAGAAAGAATTTAAAAGTATTAAGCTAAAAACATATAAGTACTTGGTTTGATTCCAGTCTTGCGCAAAGCATTATGGAAACAAAAACTAAGACATTTGAAAATTTTAGTAAATGCATATGGCATCAAAATCAGAGAAAGTTGCATCAACATAGAGTGAAAGCCACGCAAGCAATGGAGAAGCTTTATACAACACATTAAAGATTTCAAATTCCAATAAAAGCATGGCCTGCGCATTCCATGGAGGGCATTTTAAACAATACAAATACATAACCAATTTCAAATGTTTTCCATACAAGGGCCACACAACATTTGATGGAGGCATTTTAAACTTTTAAAAATTGAAAATACATTGCCAAGGGGCTTCCTGCGCATTCAATGGAGGAATTTTAAAACATAAAAAAAAAAACTTTTAAATTGTACACCATACGCAGCACAGATGGCTGCGTAGTTTTTTTGAGGGGTCTTTGAGTGTTTTAATCTTTCTAACACCATTACATGGTGGCTACGCAGCATTGGGTGGACACAAGTTTTTTCTTTTAAAACCCTCAAAACAGAAAACAAGAAGGCTGCGTGAACAGAAGAAGAGGTAGTGTGATTTATTTAATATTAAAAAAAAAAAAAACCAATGCGAAGCATGGGCTGCGCGCACTTGGATAATGGGAAATATTTTAAAAACTTAAAACATGCAAACCATATGCTGGAGTGTGTAGCTCTTAATGGAGGGGTTTTAAATTTTTAAAATCTTTTTTGGCCAACACCATACATCAAGATGGAGTATGCATCATTTGGGTGGAAAGTTTTGAAGTTGCACAACATGCTAGAGAAGGCTTTAAAACGTTTGAAAAATGCACAAAAAAATTATCCCACATGTATGTGGTTTGCATTTTATTTAGTATTTATGTACTAAAGCACTCAGTTCTATTGTAAATAAGAAGGAACCAAGAGGCCTTGGTGTGCCCCTTGGCTAGAAGACTCGGTGCGCTAGTGGGCCCCATATTTTGGGTGCAAAAATGCAAAATGCTTTAAAACTCAAAGGGATTTAGTCACACATTGACCATACAAGGGAAAATAGAGATGTTTATAATCAAAGTGGAAAACATATACAAATGTGAAGTAGAGAAGGAAGCTCTCTTCATGTGCACTCATGCAGGAGGTGGATTAGTGCATTGGGATGCATGTTGGTGACTGAAGATAGAAACATTTTGCAGACAAGTGGCAAAAGTGATAGATGGCTTGGAAGACATGTGGCACAAGTTTGTGAAGTCGTAAGAAGATAACTGAAAGGCCAGATAGCTGTCGCAACCAAGATATAACTGCCTATCGCATAGTCACAAGAGGAACGCAGTTAAGTGCTAAACCATGTGAGACTTGGCAACTATGCAATCGCGTGGTCGTAGGAGATAACTACAGTTAGGAGAAAACCATCAAGATTGGCTTACTAACCGTAGTCACGTAGTCACGAGATAGATCAAGCTTAGTCACGAAATCTCCAGATTTAACCATGATTAATGGAAGAATCAAGAGACTTGGAGACTACATTGTACAAATTAAATGCAGTTAAGTAATGGTCAATGTGTGGTCGAGTTAAGCCTATTCAGAGACTTGGAGACTAAAGCTTGTCTCCAAGTCTCCAAATCAAATCATAGTTAAGGAAATTATTCAGAGACTTAGAGACATGAAGGAAAAGATGACTGTGGTTAGAGGTGAGTTAAAGACTAGTCAAAGGTAGCCAATCAATATGTGTCATGTGTCAAATTCTGGTGGTTTTTGAGAAAATCTGAATAAAATGGAGAAATTTCAAAGATAAAGTGCACAGAGTTTCAAAAGATAAATCAATTTAAAAAGTCATAGTTTGTGCATAAATATCAAAAGGTAAATAAATATGATTGGCACAAATATGATTTAAAATGCAAAAAATATTAAAATATTAAATGAGATATTACAGAAATTTTTTATCTTTCCATAGTCTATGCAATATAGTTTATTGCAAAACTTGAAATATGCATTCTAGGAGGTTATTGAAGAAGAAGAATTCAGATTTTCCAGAGAAAAATCAGACAAGAAGGATATCTTCAGAGGATAAGATCAGATTTACACAGAAGGATAAGATAAAAAGAAATAATTTTTATTGCAAATCCTAGGAAAGAAGCTTTCATGAAGGATTTTGAGCAGGATGAAATTGGATTTGCAAGCAAATTTAATCAGATTTGAAGGGCAACTTTGAAAGCAAGTTAAATCAGATTTTGGGATCACCGACAAAGCAAAGGCATATTTTGAAAAGATAAAATATGTTCAGATTTTATGAAGAAAAGAAGGATGATGAATACAAATCAGATTTGAGAGAATGACAGATGTTGATCGAATAGAGTTTTTAGGGTTTCTTCTCTTTTCTATTTATTCTTTTCTTTTCTCAATTTTTGGTGTTGTTCCTATCGCTTCCTTCTACTCTATTTTGTAGAGGTTTCAAACTTGTTCAACCTCTCTCTGCCAAAAGTTTCAAAGCAGGCTTCCATTTTGGATATCTTCTATAATACTTTTCTCTCTTCTTTGCATAAAAAGTGTTCTCTTTCCTTACTATTTCTTGAAGACCATCACTGTAACAGTAGTTTTATGAATGATCTTAGCACTATTATTTTATCAAAAATTTGTCTCCATTTTGCTTCCAAAATCATATAAGCTAGGGCATCAAGGGTGTTTTAGTTTTTTTTAGTAATAACTGAGAGGGGGGTGAATCAGTGACCTCAAAAATTTATCCTTCAAACATTAACCACCAATCAAATAAACCTCAGATTATTAAGTCCCTACAAGATGCATGCCATGAAATACTTATAATGATTAATTGTCTGTCGATTTTCCTTGTTTGTCCTTATTCTCCTTGATTACCGATAAGCAGTATAACTATTTACCGAAACTCAGTAAATAAGTAGAGTATACAGATCAACCCAGTGTTAACTATGTCAGATACAAAACAATAAAGAAATGAATCATACACACATAACACATGAACTTTTAACGTGGAAACCATGTTAAGGGAAAAACTACTAGGACCGGTACCCCAAATTTTCACTCTTCTGAAGTGAGCCCTGTTAGGAGCCAACCTTGTTAAAGGTTACAAACACATTGTTAAGTGCAACCTTGTTAGAATATTTTATACATAGGGGTTGTCACTTAGTATCGGGCATCTATTGCTACCATCCTTGAATCAACCTCCTTCTTAGATTGTCAATAGGTATCAGGAAATTCTAATGCTACTTTCATGAATCCACCTTTTTGGCACTCCTTGGGATGTACCTCAATATATAGAAGACTGTTAAGTCATGCTCTGTTAAGAGACTTCATGCTTCAATGGTTAAACTAAAACACTATGACATGTTCATGATTCAACTTTGAATTGAAAATTTTCATAACTATTTAAGTACATTACCTCTCAAATCAATGTATCAATTCAATTCTTTGTGCTCCACACTTTCTGCTCTGTGATGTTGTGCTTCACTGTTTGTTGGTGTCTGCAGAATTCTTTATCTCTCCTTCAGCTTGATTGATCAGGACTATATGAAGTTATCCTTCATCAGTTTCTCTTCAGCATCCTCTTTCTATTCACTCCCCTTCCCATGTACTGATTTAATGCCTTGCATTATCTTCAACTTAACATTATCAAACATTCAATCAGTTACATGTCATCAGTTTTGTCTATTGATTGATCAGCAATAGAGTTATTTAAAGGATAACTGTGATTCAAGATTTGTTTTCAGATTTGTATGAGTTGGGATATCAAGGATATTGCCAATCTTGTCTTTCCAATGGATGTTGGTTATGTACTCTCTATTTCCAAGGTCTCTTTCAAGGAGAGAGTTCAATTCTTTGAGTAGGAAGATGCATATCTGAACACACAGGTGGATCAATAAGTAGAACTTGAATGATACGGTTTGTTTTTATGTAAGGCATAAAAACACATCAGACAAAGTTTCTTTCCCTTCATTCATGATATCTTTGCAAGTGCATGTTTGATTCCATTGCCCATAGGATAAGGCACTGGTCTATGAAATATTTGAGATGTTATATAGATCCATACATCAAACACATAATTGAAAAACCATTTCCTTTTCATGTTTTTAGGAGTTAGGTTTTCTCTGATTTTCAGAGTTACTCTCTACGAGTGAATGTTACATTTAATTTTGCTAAAGTATTGAGGTCTTTTCTACCTAAGAGTCTAAAAAACCATTCCAAAAGGATATATCTACAAGCTTGTAGTTATCTGCAAAGGAGTCATGTATTTGGAGATAAGGCAATACCCGCCTAAGTGATGTGGAGCTCAAAGAAGGAGGATATTATCCAGTCCTCATCAATTAGTCTTTCTCTTGCATAAAATAGGAGTTTGCATTCAATTATACAAGTATACTATCATATTAAAGGTATTCCACAAGAAAAAGTGCTAACAAAAAGGTTTCAAGACCTAAGAAAAATATCACAAGATGAGAAAATGGGATTTGCCTAAGTTGAACAAGGACAACTTTGCACCATGGAAAAGCAGGATAAGACTCCACCTATAGAGTATTGTAAATGATGTTACTCAATACTTGGATACTGAATATGTGTTTCCTATATAAAATCACACACTTGATCAATTAAGAGAAAAGCATGAGAACAATTCTATGATGATAGAACTTGCTTCCTCACTCTCTGATGCTGAATTTGAAGATGTCAAAACATGCACCTCTGCAAATAAAATTTGGGACAAATTGAATAGTACATGGAGGAGATGCTAATGTACTAAGAGATAAGGTAGAAAACCTAAGAGGTAAATTTTATGACCTAATAATTAAAGAAGGAGAAAACATCACTCAGTATAGCTGCAGAATAAAAGAGGCAGTCAATGCTATCTGAGGAGTTGGTGGTGTACTTGAAGAAGAAACAGTGGTAAGTAAAATCCTAAGAACCTTACTATCTATTTATGCCATTAGAGTATCTTCTATACAAGAAATGAGAGCAGTAGAAAATACCAATGTCACTCTAGATAGTTTGGTTGGTAGACTTATTTCATTTGAGATGAATAACTTTGACAACGGTGTCTTACCATCTATTGAGTCCTCATTCAAATATTCTTTGAAAATAAGTAAATCAAGTCATAAACACACTATGAGAAATGATAGTGAAAGTGATAGTGATGACCAAGAACTTGATGAGATTGAAGCACTAATGGCAAGAAGATTGCAGAGAGGCAAAGGTAGATACAAAGGTAAATTACCATTTTGTTTTAATTGTAAAGAGATTAGACATTTTTTTGCTATATGTCCTAACAAAAGAAAAGAAGATAGAAATAGTGACAAATCATATGAAATTTTTTTTGACAAAAGTGACAACAGAGATTACCGAAGAAACTGACAATCTGACAGAAGAGATACCCGAGACTACAAGACAAAGGGAAGAAATCTTGTTACCTGGCTGAGAACAGAGATGGAGATACCAACACCGAATCTGATGAAGAAATTGAGATGGTATTTGTTGCCATGAAGGATGATTCAGACAAAGAGGAAAGGTATGCTAAGACTACACTTATATCTAAGGTTAGTAAGAATGATTTATGGATTATAGATAGTGGTTGCACTCACCACATGACTGGAGATAAGGAAAATTTTGAAACTTTTGAGTATTATAATGGTGGATCAGTAAGAATGGATAATTACTCACCTTGTCCGGTTGAAGGTAAAGGAACCATCATTTTAAATAATCTGATCAAATGTGAAAATGCATACTGGGTAAAAGGACTTAACTATAATCTATTGAGTGTTTCACAACTAAACAACACAAGTCACCAAGTTGCATTTGAGAATAAAAAGGCAAAGATCTTTAATGAATTAGGAAGGTTGATCAGAACTGGTGAACAGACAAAAGGTAACCTATTCTATCTTGATGATATTACCACTTGTTTAATGGCTAGAAATGAAGACATATGGTTGTGCTATAAAAGGTTATGTCATGTGAATTTTCACAACATGATTAAGATAAGAAATAAAAGGAAAGTAAGAGGCTTACCGAGCATGTCAAAACCCAACCATATCATGTGTAAGAATTGTCAAAAAGGTAAAATGACAAAGTCTAGTTTCAAGAGAAAAAACCCATACATCTAATGCTATTCTAGGATTAGTCCATATTGATCTATGTGGACCCATGAGAACAAAGAGTTACTATGGTGATAGATATTTCATTCTCTTTGTTGATGATTACTCTAGAATGATGACAGTTATGTTCTTAAAAGAAAAATCAGAAGCATTCAATATGTTTACATGGTATAAAGCTATTGTTGAAAAACAAAGTGATAAGGAACTGAAATGCTTAAGATCAGACAGAAGAGGAGAATTTGTTTCTAATGAATTCACTAAATTTTTCAATGAGCATAGAATTAATAGACAAGATTTTGCACAAGGAAAACCACAACAAAATAGGATTGCTAAAAGAATAAACATATCCATTGTTGATTGTGCAAGAATATTGATGATTGAGAAAGGCATCACTCAAACATTCTGGAGGGAAGTTGTCAGTACTGTTGTCTACACTTTGAACAGAGTTCAATTGAAGAAAGACACCCTATGAGCTATGGTATGGATACACACCCAATGTAAGTTACTTCAGAGTTTTTGGAAGTCAATGTTATATTTTGAAAGATGATAGAAATGGAAAGCTTGACTCCAAAAGTGAAGAAGAAATATTTCTAGGGTATTCCACCAAAATCAAGGCTTATAAATGTCTTAACAAGTCCTTTAAAAAAATCATTGAAAGTGCACATGTCAGAATAGATGAATATGTAGATAAAAATGATGAGGAAAGCATAAAAGAAATAGAAGAATACAATAGGTTTTTCTATAATAAAGAACCTGACACTCTGCCTAAGCAACAATGTATCACTCCCGAGCAACAGAACAATGCACCAGAGCATCGGGCTTCAAATACCAAAAAATTAGGAAATTGCTCAAAATGATGTTCTGAGTGATGGAGAACAGAATGAAGGTCAAGATGATGATCAGGAATGATGAAAAAAGAGATGAACCGATACTTTCCAAGTATGTCAGAAGACACCAACAATAGAACCAGATCATAGGAGACAAGAAGGCAGGAATGAAAACAAGAAGTAAGTCACTAAACACTAGATGCTTAATTTGTGATTTTGAGCCTAAATTTGTTAATACTACACTTGAAAATGAAGAATGGGTCAGTGCTATGAATGAAGAGATAGAACAGATTGAGAATAATAGAACATGGACATTAGTACCTAAACCAGATGACAAGAATTTCATTGGTACCAAATGGATATTCAGAAACAAGATGAATGAGAATGGAGAAGTCACAAGGAACAAAGAAAGATTAGTATGCAAGGAGTATGCACAAGAAGAAGGTATTTACTATGGAGAAATATTTGCACCCATTTCTAGACTAGAAGGAGTAATAATTTTACTTGCTTATGTTGCATTCAAAGGATTCAAGGTATACCAAATGGATGTCAAATCTGCATTCCTAAATGGAATACTAGAAGAAGAGGTATACATTGAACAACCAGAAGGGTTTGTTGATCCTAACAAGAGAAACATGGTTTATATACTACACAAATCCTTGTATGGATTGAAACAAGCACCTAGAGCCTAGTATAAAAGACTTCACTCCTATCTCATAAGTGTTAGATTTGTAAAAACAAGTGAAAATAGAAATTCGTACTTAAAAGAAGATATTGATAATAACATTTTGATTTCTGAAATATTTGTTGATGATATCATATTTAGGGGTGATGATATGTTATGTAAATAATTTTCTAATGAAATGAGGAAAGAGTTTGAGATGTCAATGTTTGGGGAGATCAAATTCTTTCTTGGTCTACAGATTCTTCAACAAGATGCAGGCATATATATCACACAATCCAAATACATCAAGGAAGTGTTGAAGATATTCAAGATGGAAGATTCCAAACCAATTGGAACACCTATGGCAACAGGCTGCAAGATGACAAAGGAAGATAAGAAAAACAAGGTAAATCAGACCCTATATAGATCTATGATTGGAAAACTCATGTATGTTGTTCATACTAGACCAGATATAGCACATGCAATTGGAATAGTTGCAATATTCTAAGCTAATCCCAAAGAATCACACATGAATTCAATCAAGAGAATTCTGAGATATCTAATGAATACCAAGGACTATGGCTTATGGTATAAAAGAGAAGGCAAATTTGAGTTTCAAGTCTATACAAATGCTAATTGGGCTGGAAAATTAGATGATAGGAAGAGAACAACAGGAGGATCATTCTTCATGGGTGATATACTTGTTACATGGATAAGCAAGAAGAAAGGATGCATCTCACAATCTACTGCAGAAGCAGAATATGTGGTTGTTGCTACAAACTTCTCTAACATTGCATGGATCAAACAATTACTAGAAGGTATGAATATGAAAATTCTTGAACAAGTGATTATTGTGCTAATACCAATGCAATAAAAATTTCTAAGAATCCTGTCATGCATGTTAAAACTAAGCATATTGTAATCAAGTATAATTACTTAAGAGAACAAGTGCAAGAGAAAGAGGTGATACTAGAATATGTTCAATAAAAGGAACAATTAGCTGACATATTCACAAAGCCATTTTATAAAGAAACATTTTAGTACCTAAGAAAGAGACTAGGGGTCTGACCCTTGTCTATTAGTCACTAAGATGACTAGGAGGTTGCATCAGCCTACACTTAATTAGAAGATCATTCATGTTGATGTAATAAGAAATATAGACTACAAAGATACATCAGTACATAGATAAGTACTTATCTGCACTGAACAACAGAGTCATTGTATTGCTAATGGATAGGAAAATTCAAGCAGTATATTATAAAAGGAGGAAGAAAAGAGTTTGGCATTGCTATCAAAGGGAGAGATGACTTGAGAGATTATATCCATATGAAATATCCATCATAATCATCCTAAGGGAGATATGTATCCTAAGGGATAGAAGTTATCCTAAGGGAGAGATGAGTTAAGGGAGAGAGTATATCTACTATTGTTAAATGAATAAAAGATAATCAAGGAGATGAATAGTCAAAGGGAGTGACAAAATCAGAAATTGCTACATCTATCTAGTAAAGGGAATGAAGATTGAAGAAATTACTCTACAAGAAAAAAATCTAAGCTAGAAGAGCTTACCGAGAGCCAGACATTTGTATTGGTTATAGAAAAATTAATTTGGTAGATTGATGAAATAAAATTGATATATTTCATATTGTATTAGTAATAATGTAGTGTGTTTCCATAAATGCCAAACAGAGAGATTAATGAACCATAACTGATTGAATGTTTGAAGATGTTAAGTTGATGATGACCAAGCTACAGAAAGTTAATGCAAGACATTAAATTAGTTAATGTATTGTAATATCATTGATTTCAACTTGATATAATTGTTGGCAAGTTGACTTCCTGAGGAAGCATGACTAATTTTGTGTTGTCAATCATGGCAACAAAGTCATACTTAAGTTCTGTCATGAAAGTCAAAATGACTAAGTATGAAAACAGGGCAGACAAACACATACAGAGATCAGTACATTACCACACATGTTAGAGATCATACCAGAGCATGCATGCTTAGTTATATACTCTATGGCATATATACATGCTAGATCCAAGCGCACAGAGTAAGGAACATCAGTACAAAAAAGTTACAGATAGATTAGTAGACCTGCAGTCCAGGAAATAGAGCATGGAAGCCGACTACAGTTTTGATTAGCGTGAATAATTTTTTAATGTAATGGCTAAGTTCCTTTAGTTATAAGTTTGTATTAATGTAATTAATGTTTTAGTAAACACGCTTAGGCTGACTTATTCGGAAGCATTGTGTATTTTTGTTTTAGGGCCGACTAGTGATTTGTTTTGGGTCGCGCCTATTTGGATTTGAAGATATAAGTATGTAATGCAAAGATATGTTACAAGTGTCAATTATTATGTAAGAGGAAGTTACAGAGGGATAGTACTATAAAGTCAGTATATGATATAGCTCTTTAAGAGAGTAAGCGCATTTGCACATACACAAAACTGATCAGACAACAGTGTCATCACAACAGTTCATTTTGATATAATGCATATCAACATTTAGAGGGTTGTAGCCTTCATCTTATTGGGCAGTGAGCCTAGGTAGTGAGCCATATACCTTTAACAGGGTTTTGTAAAAGACTCCTAACAAGGTCAGACCTTTAACTAGGTCATTGTACTCAAATTGTAAAGACTGCTTCTAACAAGGCAAAGGAACTTTAACAGGTTCATTATACCTAGTACAATATTTGTTGGTACTAATCCCCACCAGAGTTTTCCTCTAGTCAAGGTTCTATGTAATCATATCATGTGTTATGTGTTCTTGTGTGATGATTCTTTGGATGCATATTTGTTTTATGTTTAATTAGCTAAAATATAATTAATAGATAAACACTAATTCACGCCCCCCCCCC
>MU226547.1:4980934-4995993 GCA_018584345.1 Thuja plicata | reverse complement strand
CCTATCATTTGTCACACATGTGGAAAGGCTAGACATATCACAAGGTTTTGCAGATCCAAAACTTAGAAACAAGAGGATCCTAAAAAGTCACTATTTGAAGAGAAAGGAGAAGTCAATTTTGTCAAAGCAAATGAAGATTCAAGAAAAATATGGGTTTAAGTTAAGAAGAATAATAATCTTGACAAAGTAGTTGATGCATCCTCAGTGGACATACCCTCTACTTCTACTTGAATAGACCTTCTTGGTCTAAGGGGGAGCTATTCTAGCTCAGGACCCCTGCATGGTTGGTGTACTCACTTCAAAGTATGCACCTTTGGATTCATGGTTAAAAGCACATGTTACAGCTATATGCATTCACACATTATCTAAATTGCATTGGGATCAAAGTTTGAAAATCACTGTGTATGGTTGAAAGCATTAAATGCAACAAATTGTATAAAAACAAATTCACGGTCGATCATTTTCACATTTACATTTGAGAGCACAGAAATTGAAGAGAATTAGAGCACTAAGACATCAAAGCATGGAGGCATAATAGTTTGGCAGTTGGAGTGAATGGATAATAAGTTTGAAACAGAGCCCTAGCCGTCGTGTCATTTCAAAATTTTGTGGAAACCCTACAAAATCAATCACCAAGTAAGTATGGCAACCCCAGTTGTGTTTGATGTAGTAGAGAGGAAGAGGTTCATATTTAAGAAGCATCCATTCAAATCCATACTGGATGATGTGGAAGGGGCTTTCTCCAAAACCCCGCTTGGTGTTGTTCACATGGAAGATATCTGCGCATACATTTACTATAAGAAGGAATCATTAGGAGATGATAATATAGCTTCTCATATGGCATCAATTTTAAATCTAGATTTCACATTCAAGGATGAGTTCGCGCACTTACAAGATAACCCTATTTTAGAATATTCGAATGCACATGAGTTTGAAGAATGAGAATGGGTAAAGATTATGTTAAGTAGAATTCGTGATGATCTTTTCTAGATTGGAGATGTCCTTGTTTGCATCACTACAGAACTAATCCATCAGTTAACCGGACTTCCAATGACTAAACCAGTGTTTCCCACTAGTAAGGATGTCAAGAAACAAATTGAGCAAGTTTCTTTGTCCAGGAGTGATAGGCGTGAAATGACAATTAACCCTATCAAGGAAGATGACATTAAACTCCTAATAATGATACTTGGATAGAAGTTTCAGCAAGCAAGAAGGTTGAATAGTATCTCTGCAGCAACAGTTCTTGCAACTATCAAAATAGTGAAGGACAACACCCAATACAACCTATGTGAGATCTTGCATGGTCAATTGATTGACAATATCAGAATCATCAAACATGATAGGAGAAAAATATTCAGGTTTGGATCTCTAATCATCTATTTGTATTACCATATAGTTGGAAAGGTTGCAGACCTTTATCTAGACAAAGGCAAACCTACAATGACTCAGATACCTCTTAAGGCCACAGTAAATAGTAGTTCAAGAGATACAATGGATATGGATATAAAGATATTCAGGATCAAAATGCAGAGAAGGTTCAGACTATCTAAGAAGATAGCTGACAAATACAGGGATACAATATGCTTCATGGTAGAGACAGATTGCACATGCATGGAGGTTGTTGAGCCTAGAACTAAGTGGATTCATCCACTAGGGTATGAAGTAGAAGACCATGTGTTAGAAGGATATGCGCAAGTCTTATTTTCAGCACCTAAAGACCCTAATGAACCTAGATGGGGCACTTACAGAGAAAAGACCAACGAAGTGGATATAGAACTACAACTTGTTGTTAACAAAAGGAAAGCATCCAGAACTACATCCAACATTCTGAAAAAGCATGGAATCACACAAGAAGATTTGGATAAGGAAAAAGAAGCCAAAATTGCTAAAGAAGTTGAGCAGATTCATGCACAAGTTAAACTTGAGAAAATTGTTGTAACTCAAAAGAAGAAGTAGAAGAAAAATGAGGAGAGTACCTCTACGCCTACTACCACAATTGATCTAGATACATCTCCACCTTTTGTATCTAGCAAGAAACCTAGAGGAAGGAAGGAAGCACCTACAAATCACCCATCCTCAAGGAACACTCAGAGCAAAGCTAAGAATGTTCAAGCTCCACCTAAGGTAGGATTTAGACCTAGTCTAAATATTTTGAGAAACAGGATTGTTAATGGAGGAAGATTAGATACACTCTCCAAATTCTATGACAAGTATCAAGAAATTGATAAAACAGAGATACACTCTATGATCATATCTCATATGATCAAGTTTAAGAAATCAGTTCTTGAACTTAAGATAGTGATACCGGATCAAGTATGGAACATATTGGAGATCATGAAAAGACATGCTATAGAAGTGGACGTGAAGATTAGAGAAGAAACTTTGGATACTCCTCTCCCTGTCTGTTCACATGATGAAAAGGCTATATTGTTAGATCTGGTGAAGCCTCATCTCTGAACTAAGACAAGGACTCTACAAATTATGAACAAGGAGTATGAACAGATTGGTAAGGAGACTAAAAAGGCATTTGCACAAGTATTTATGGACAGACACATGTATCCACCAATGGCGCCTACAGCAAAAGTTACCCCAGCTCCTCCCAAATAGGCTACAACTCCAGTAATTCAGATTTCACCTATGACAGGTCCACAAGTTTCAGCGCCCATAGTGACAATAACTTCTGAGATAGCCAAAGATACAGAGGACACTATAGTGATTAATGATGTAAAGATATCTATGACAGCTTCTGATAATGATATGGATAAAGTTGATGAAGCATGTGTAAACACCGAGCAAATGAACACTGATGACACATCTCTACAACAGGATGAAGTTCCTTCCATTGATCCAATAGAATTGGATTAGGAGAAAGATACTCAAGGTAATGAGACACCAGTAAAGGAAATTCATGTCAAAAGTGAATGTGTAGATACAAGTTAGAATACTATTTTCTCACCATCCACTCAACCATCTACCTCATTGTTTTCAAGGTTAACTCCTGACTCAGCAAGTTTGGATGCATGGGGAGAAGAAGACCTTATCAAGATCAGCATCCTTTCCATGGAAAAGGCAAAAGAGAAACATGTGATGAGGAACCCTCACTTTGTGGAATCAATAAACATTCTGAATGAGTTAGTTCATGCTGATAAGAAAGTTGCTAAAGTTCAAACAGTCAAACATGTGGATAGCGTACTGACAAACTTCAAAACACATTTCACTAGCTTAGTAGAATTAGCTACTAAGATTGCAGAAGATGAATACAAGAAGGAGAGACTAAATGACTTGGTAAATAAATTTACCTTAGATCTAAACTCCTTAAAGATTGGGTAGGCTATATTGAAGGAATTGGCAGATAAAGGAAAGAAGGTCATAGAAAATGGTATGGATAGAGTGAAGCTCACCTCTAAGCACACTAAAGAGATAGAAAAAGTAGAAGAAATGGTGGATAACATAAGAAAATCAGTTGAAACCTTGATGCAAGACATGAACATATGTAACAATGTCTACCAAGGGCAGTTAGACAAAATTGAGAAAGCAAAGTTAGAAATCAGCAAGATAAGGGTAAGGCAAACACAGTTGAGGAATGCACTTGCGCCATCTCTAGCAGTTCTCAATGAGAACATCAAATATATTGTTAACAAAATATAGACATATGATCAAGGTCCTTGCATGGATATGATAAAAATTGAGAAATTGACATATGCTTTATGCACGCATCTTTCGACAGTTGATGCAATGAAAGTCTTTTGGTAGAAAGAGATTCAATCTCTTCAAGTTGTATACCCAGAAGTCTACATGGAGTAAGTATGTTAAAGACTTACAATTTTTGCACACCTTTGTCATTAATGTCAAAGGGGGAGTAGTATAGAATGTGTATATGTGGAAATGTATATATGTATATATCATTAAGTATTATGATATACAGTCATTTTTGTATGAATTCATTTTGAGTAACTTAGCCACATTCCTTTGTTGCCATAAATGACAAAGGGGGAGATTGTTGGAAAGTTGACTTCCTGAAGAAGCATGACTTATTTTTTGTTGTCAATCATGGCAACAAAGTCATACTTAAGTTCTGTCATGAAAGACAAAATGACTAAGTATGAAAACAGGGCAGAAAGACACATACAGAGATCAGTACATCAACGCATGTGTTAGAGATCACACTAGAGCATGCATGCTTAGGTATATGCTCTATGGAATATATACATGCTAGATCCAGATGTGCAGAGTATGGAACATCAGTACAGAAAAGTTACAGGCAGATTAGTAGACCTGCAGTCTAGGAAAAAGAGCATGGAAGCCAACTACACTTTTGATCAGCGTGAATAATTTTGTAATGTAATGGCTAAGAACCTTTAGTTATAAGTTTTTATTAATTTAATTAATGTTATAGCAAACATGCTTAGGCCAACTTGTTTAGAAGTGTTGTGTAATTTAGGGCCGACTAGTGATTTGTTTTGGGTCGCGCCTATTCAGATTTGAAGATATAAGTATGTAATGTAAAGATATGTTACAAGTATCAATTATTATGTAAGAAGAAGTTATAGAGGGATAGTACTATGAAGTCAGTATATGATATATCTCTTTAAGAGAGTAAGATCATTCGCGCATACACAGAACTGATTAGACAGCAGTGTCATCACAGCAGTTCATTTTGATATAGTGCATATTAACATTCAGAGGGTTGTAGCCTTCATCTTATTGGGCAGTGAGCCATATACCTTTAACAGGGTTTTGTAAAAGACTCCTAATAGGGTCAGACCTTTAACCAGGTCATTGTACTCAAATTGTAAAGACTGCTTCTAACATGGCAAAGGAACTTTAACAGGTTCATTATACCTAGTACAATATTTGTGGGTACTAATCCCCACCAGAGTTTTCCTTTGATCAAGTTTCTCCGTAATCATATCATGTGTTACGTGTTCTTGTGTTATGATTCTTTGGATGCATATTTGTTTTATGTTTAATTGGCTAAAATATAATTAATAGATAAACACTGATTCACCCCCCCTCTCAGTGTTTCTAACAATAATTTCATTGGTTTTATGTACATAGTGTCAAAGACTTCAAAGAACCAGAGAGATAAAGGTTATGTTATCAGTAATGCATAAAATTTTAGTATACACTAAGTGACAACAAACACCGATAGAAAGTGCACCCCGATAGATAGAGAAACCCAAGAGAAGAGTCACAATGATACCTGAGCAAGAAACCCAAGCAAGAATTACTGATGAGCAGAACCACAGTGTTTCCCGGTGGACAGACAACCCCAACAGACAGAGATGCTCGAGGACAACAGAAGTCAAGACCGAAGCTAACAAGGAGTTAAACACAAAAAATAACTAAATTTTGGAAATGACAAAAGACTTAGCTGGCAGGAGCTAAATATAGAGTTAATTGTTTGATTACATTGTTTTCATCGACAAGTCAAATTCTAGAGATAAGCTAGAGTTTTAAATTTGTTTTATTCCATTTCTCAAGGAGGAATCTACAGGATAAAACTAAAGTAAGCTTTAAAGAAAGAATGGCAAGAATTGTGGATCACGCCAAGAATAAGAAAGTCAAGGACTTAGAAATGGTGAAATTATGTCTATAAGAGAGACAAGCTAATTCATTATGAATTGGTGAGTGAATAGAGAAGAAGATGTTGAAGAGAATACTGGTGAAGAAAGACTTCATACAGTCCTTATCAATCAAGCTAAAGAATAGAGCTAAAGATTTCTATGGACACCAAGCAACAGAGAAGCACAGCATCACTAAGAAGAAAGAAGTGGAGCAAAGGTATTAAAGGGAATCATTGATCAGAAAGGTATTATTAGATTACAATAGATCTGAACATCTGCAAGTCTAATTTGTATTTATGAATAGATCATATACTATTTCAGTTTAACCATTGGATCAGAAAGTCTCTTAACCGAGCAGGATTTAAAAATCCTTTATATATTGAGATACATACCAAGGAGTATCAAAATTTTTATCATGAAGATAACATAGTGAAATGTCATATATCAAGTGATAAACTATTAGTGATAAATCCTCTAACAAGGTCACACTTAACAGTGTGTTTGTAACCTTTAACAGGGTTGGATCTTCACCGAGCTCACTTCAGAAGAGTGAAAATTTTGGGTTACCTATCCCAAGTGGTTTTTCCCTTAACAAGGTTTCCATGTTAAAAATTCATATGTTAAATGTGTTTATGATTCATTGCTTTGATGTTTTTCTTTACACATTACTAAAACATGCTTGATCAGTAAACACTAAGTTATTTACTATATTTCGGTAAATGATAGACTGCTAATCGGTAAAGCTTAACAATAAGGTTTAACATTGAACTCCAAGAAGTAGTTATTTGATAAGATTATTTCAAGGCATACATCTTGTGGGAATGAAGATAACTAGATGCTTATAATTGTGGTACTAAGTTTTTGGGTTGATTTATTGGAATATTTTTTAGGCCACTGATTCACCACCCANTCCCCCCCCCCCCCCCCCCCCCCCTCTCAGTTATTCTAACACTTACTTGTAAGAAGATAGTTCCAGAAAGGATAGAACATGGTGCCCCAAAAATGAAGAGAGAGTTCCTTTAGATAAACCAATACCAAAATGTAGGAAGGCATGCCAAATGTTGATAAAAGCCAACACTAAAACAAAAATGCATGTAGTTGCATGTATTTGAATATGATTTGATTGAAAAGAACTATTATAATACTAAAAATGATGTGAAAATGTGTATCAAAATAAAAACAAAAGCAAAAAACCATTTCTGAAGGACTCCCTACAACCATTCATGAAAACAATGATAGCCTGAGAAAATATCACATTAGATATTATATAAAATTTAACAACATAAAGTGAACTTTTGGCAGCAACATTTCCATGTAAAAGACAATGAGTAGAAAAATATAGGCTTTGCTAGATTATACGAGCATTGAGCAGCCATAAAAAATATAAGATAATCTCTAATATATTTGCATCTCATATCTGCTTTAAAAATGAAATTAATTAATTAATATAATATAATTAATCAATTAATTGACAATAACATGATGCCAAAATTAACCAAATATTGGATTGGGAAGTGTTGTCTATAGAGAGAAATCTAGTGTTTTAGAGTGACTGCTACACAATTCTCATTGACTGTGACTGTAAAATGATATGTTTTATTAATGCAGACATATGGGAAAGTATCCAATGATAATTAAAATTAAATTAGATAGAAAATATTCCAAATTTTCCTTCCAAACTATATGTTAAACATCTTAAGTGCTTGAAGACTCTGAATTCTGAGATTCTTGTCCAATTGTTCTAAAAATTGTGGTAGTCATTGCAAAGTTTTGATTAGTTTCAATTATGATTGCAGTTTCCTATGATTGCATGGAGTTTAATTGAGAAGTAGAAAACCTAAATGAACCTTCATATTGCATGGAAATGGTTTTTAAGTTGTTTTGAGCCACTATGTTGAAGATTACTGTCAAACTGCACTATTACAGTGACAGTACAGTTAGAGAGTTTTCTTTATTTGAATGCAATTACATTCCATTTTGTTATCATTTTGGAAGCCATGTAAGTATTACCTTTGAATGACTTTAAAATCCTTTAACTAGAAAGATTTTGTATCCATCCTAGTTGTGAGATAATATGTTTCCTCATAAAGGTGTATTCAAACAATTATGATGTTTGGGACAATCCTATTTGTTCACCTAACTGTCATAGTTTAGCATTTGTAATATGGATTGATGAAGATCTATTTTGTGTTGAGTAACATAAGATAAATAGATGTTGTCAAGTTGAGAAGTCATTAATCTTGTTAGATGCCTCATTTCCAAGATCAAGAACCTTGGATTGAGTTAGGGTCAAGAAACACCCTTAATGATTTTGTGAATCCTTTTAGCCTCTACATCAGAGGATGACTTTTAATTTGAAGAAAAATGTTACACAACGATTATTGGGGCAATTACCCTTGACACCAACATAGGCAATGTTGTGTTTGTCTTCAACACTTTGAGTAAATGAAATGAATGAAATCATAGATGAATACAATTCCTAGATAATATTATTTATCCTTCTTTTACTTTTATAATTCAAGGTTATCCTTGTAGAAGTTGTAATGTCCCAAAACTGATAGATTTTTTTGTTTACCCATAGCTAAGTTGAATTTTTTGTCCTTCTAAAATGGTTATATAGAGAAATGAATTAACTATGAGAGATCCTTCTCGTAATACATATTTTCTAACATAAAAAATATGTCTATCATAAAATCCCATTTATGTAGATCCTTTAAGCCAAACCGGTAGATAGGATAAATCATTTTATATCATTATCTTTCTCAAGAAAATTCTTCAAGCAAATATATTTCTATTTTAATGTTTGAAGATAGCTAGAAGGGATTGGTGGAAAATTTAATTAAGCAGAGAAAAGCTTATCATTTTAATGTTTGAAGATAGCTGGAAGAGATAGGTGGACATATTAATTTATTTTTAAGCATAACCAACTTTGTCCGATTTTGTTGTGTCCGATTTTATCTTTGTGGTGCAGGAGCACCAAAAACCCTTAAAACCCATTCAAGAACAATATGGTAAAAATCATTGTAATAAGGCCAAAGGAAGGTCATATATTTTCTTTCATATTTGAATAATATTTTTCCATGCATAGGATTTCATTTGTAATGCCTTGGAGGCATTGTGTAGTCATTTGGCCTAAGAGGCCCTAATTGGTCAATAGTCGTCAAAGTTTGTAGAAGAGGTAAAATGGGGTCAAAATGGTTGGAATCGTGTTGATTGATCATTTTTTATATATTGGAAATTGTTTGTGGCAATAGGAAGTCGTTTGGATAGAAAATGTAAAAAAGGCACAAAGTTGCATAACAACTTTTGCACTAATATATAATTATGTTGCAAAACTCATCAAAAAACTTGGTGGTTGATAAAAATTGGTTGAAAATAGTTGAGAGATGTTTAAATACCCCTATTTAGGTTGATAGAAGATAGATAAACTGATTGAGAATTTTTTTTTCAATAAAACAATAAATTTTATTGTGGATTTTCCTATCTTTTTGTATATTAGTCACACGATTCTTGTTCATACTCATTGTTCCTTTCTCTAAATAATTTTTGGAATGAATAACGATGAATATAATTTCATATGAATCAATTTTTAAGCATGGCCATTGGTCAGAGAGGAAGATCTAGCATTTTGTTTCAAAACAACATTCAAACCCTCACTTCCAAGGGTTTACATCAAGTTTTGTTCATATATCTCTCTTCCACAATTAAAAAATTATTATATTTTGGATTCCATTTGTATTTTTAAATAAATTTATATTTATCTTGGCTGGAGATCAAATGGTTGTGTAAGGTGTGAGATCTATCTAGTTCTAGTGTGACTGTGTGGCCTTTCCTTCATAATTGTGACACCAAACGATGCAAATTTATTGATGTGTGTTACAAGTAAGAATTCCTAAAGGCTAAACATGATTGGATGAGGTTTTAAAGGACCTAAATAAAATTCCAATAATGTTGGTTTAGAGGTTCTACCTTGTTTAATGACTGATTGCATTACCATATTCACAACTGTCTAACTCTACAATAGTGACATTTTTTTGCTTACTTAGTTTTGAATTCAAGTCATTTTTTGTCCACGGACTTTGAAGTGGGTTAAAATAAGTTTTCATAAGTATATTTTGAAGGTTTAATACCTTCTTATATTGCCTAATTTGTTCTTGACTATGACAGAGATAGTCTATAGTGTTTCTTCATTACAAATCATTTCTTGTAAGCTTTGTGTATCTCTATGCAAGGAAAGGCTTCAATCCTAGCCTATAATTCTTTCCCAACCCTTAAATGAATGTTCTACATAGACCTAAAGGTCTAATTTAATTTTCTCTTCCTAACAGTCCTAGTGATAGACTACTACAATCAAACTGGCTTACTTTGTCATGTGAATTCATTGAGTTTTGTAATCACTTGGAGTTTGAATGAAATTGTCACTGACCTTAAGTCAATTGACTTTTGTTGACCAAGGGTTCCAAAGGTCACTTTTCCAATGGTTTATCCTTGTTCTCTATTCTTACTATCAAACCAATGATAGTCTCATTTATTTTCATTTCCTTAGATGTACTTGTAGTCATGACAATGGTCTGAACATTTAATAGGGTCTCCTCCATTTTCCAATGTGTTGTTACAAAACAAATTCATGTTGAAGGCGATTGTGTTCCAAAGTTCAATCAAGGGTTGAGATAAATAATTTCTATGATTTTCTATGTTGGGGAAGATTATCCAAGCTATGGGGCCATATGTCATCTTGAGGAGAATATAAGTTACTGATCCAATCAATGAACCCTTTTGTTCCATATTATTAATAAGTGGTCAAGGATGAAATTCTTTTTTGAATCCGATATCAAAATTTTTGAGTATGAATACAACTCTTCCATATGATTGATCATTGGGTGCCTACAAGGGAAAGATTTGGAATTTTTTGATGATGTTATAGGATCTCTACATCAATTTTCCTACCAACCGCCTGTGCCCAATTTTTTCAGGTCTAAAATCATGATTTTCCATAAAAAAGTCCCCCAGTCAATAGCCTTATCAGCTAAAAACAATGGAAATTTTCAAGGTTTCAAAAATAATAACTTCAAGGTCATCTTGAATAGGGGTATGCATGTCTTGGTTAAAAGAGATATTCATGAGATCAATAAAATGGGAAATAATGAAGAAAAGGATGTTTTTGTTACAAGGACATCAATGCTATTACAAGGACAATTATAAGAAAATTATGCCAAAGATCCAAAAGATGAGGATTGTTTCAAATAAAGAATGCATCAAAGAATCCTGTCAGAGAAACATCACCTACCATGCAGAGTCCTATTTCTTCCCGATCATCAACCCTTGGAAGAGCTGCACCAACATCCTCAGCAATGGATGGCACTGACATTAAATTAGATTGTCAAGGAAAAGTAAACATACATGAATTATTTAAAAATAAATTGCATGAAATGACTAGACAAGAAGTATATCTCTTGGTGAAAAGCTTGGCAAAGCTAATATTACAGCATGGGAAAGTAAATGGGAAGAGGGAGATAATGATTCAAGATTGCAAAAGAATAGAAGTTTAGAACCAGGTACATTGACTATTCTGGAAGCCCATACAACCACTTGGGAGGAGGCAGAGAAGGAAAAGTATATGTCCAGGTCATTTGTTATCCTTATCATGACTTATATAGGGGTTTTATTAAGGTATATCTTGGTGTAATATTCTAGGTCAACATTAATTGCTATTGTATGCCTTCCCTAGATTTTGGACTATAGAAGTTTTATTGCGCTTTAGAAATATTCTAGTAATATGTCAATGTATGTATAAGTAAATGTGTCTTTCCTTTTCCAACCTCCCACACTCTATTTAGTGGGTTTTCTTTTTGTAGAACTCATTTTAATGTGTATACTGGAGAACTTATCATAGAGCATCTTTATAAGTCAGAGCCTGATAATTCTGGAAATTACATATTTCTCTCAAGAATCTATTCTGCAATTTGCAAGTAGGATGATGAAGAAAGGGTTTGGAATATATGAGAGGCAAAGGACTAAGAAAGAACCCACGATGCAATTGAATTGAGATTGACAATAACATGTACACATTTTCAGTAGAAATGAATCCCATCAAGAAATGGGGAATTTTTTATACTCTGGAAATCCTGGCATAGCATATGGAGGAGGCAAGGTAAGTGCATGAGTATAATTATGTGCTCCATAATGTGAAGGATGAATTAGTACTCTATTGTCTAGTGATAAGAGCCATTATATTTTGGCTTGTCATCAACTTACTTGGTAAACTCTTGGTGCATAAATTACCTTTTTCTTCATTTTCTCCTCTACCTTGGCATCCAAAAATTGTTGGGGTATTCCACTTGAATTTTTCTATGCACTAGTTAAAAGACCCCAAATGTTCATTCATAAAATTTACAGTATTTTTTTTTCATAAATCCAATAAGTGTTAGAATGAATTTAGAATAACTGAGAGGGGGGGTGAATCAGTTATCCTCAAGTCTAGATGTGCCCATATAAAACTTTATACCACTTCAATAACTCAGATCTACTTGGCAGCAATCAACAACAAAAGTGTGCAAATTTCTGTACTAATGAAATAAGCTTACAGAAACTTAACAGTAAAACACAACATAAACATTCACACATTTTGACACCATGATTTAACATGGAAACCCAATATGGAAAAACCACCAAAACATGCTACCAAAATTTCACTCTTCTGAAGTGAGCTCTGTTAGGAACCAACCTTGTTAAAGGTTACAAAACACACTATCAAATGTGACCTGGTTAAAGGATTTGATCAACCTGTCAGGAGTGGCCTTGTTAGAGGAATTAGAACATTCCAATATGAATGTCACCTTGTTCAAAGGATTTATACACTAACTGTTAGGTCAACCTGGTTAAAGGATTTAAACTGATACAATGGTTAGAAAGTAATCAATAGGTGTGATCTGATACATACAACTTACTTTTCAATTACAGATCCAATTTTATCTCTAATGCTAATTCACTGAGTGGCCTCCATTTTCATCTCAAACTTCAGATCTTCTTGGAAATTCGTCAAGCAATCTCTCTCTGCTTCTTCGCTCAACCTTCTTTGCTAGGTCTTTCCAATCAGTCAATTAACCATGCAATACTCTTGCATATAAATTATCCTTACACTTGGATACCATGACAATAACCTCTATAGGTTATATTATACCTCTTCATATCGGTCAGATAGATCTTTTGCCACTTAATCAAGATCGTAGATATTAGGTTAGGTCAGATCCAACAGATCTTTCCATCATTACATTTTATTTACTTCTCCAATATAATCATTAATTAAACATTGAATCCATGCACTAATAATGGTTTCCCGTGCATTAAATGAGTGTGGGCCAATCTTAATTAATAATACACATCCCAATAAAATCAACTATGTCAGCTAGAGATCTTAAATCTCATCAATTAAAAAATATTTTTTCTCAACTTTCTTTGTCTCCTTCGGCATTTCACTGTCGCTCGGCATCATCTTTTCTTTTCTCGACATCACCTTTCACTTTGGTTAGCATTGACTTTTCTTTTCTCATCATCGACCTTCTAGTGAAATGTCAGTGAAAGATGAACAACGTATCACTTTGCCAAAGTGCCAAATGATCAAGTACCCTGGTGTATACTCATAACTCAACTTTTTCCTTGGTCTTCTTGTTATCATATTCTTCAAATCTTCATCAATAAATAGATATGGTACTCAAACATATAGAAATAGTCTCACCATTTAAGGTTTGACATCAATGACGAAATCACAATTGTGTACATTGTAGCAATCTTTCCAACAATCTCCCTCTTTGGCATTGATGGCAATACTAAACTATAAAACAATAATTTCCAACCAAAGTTACCATATAATCCAAAAAGTGCGTGTGTTCCTTGATATGGATAAATCTTTAGTAATGTCTTTAGCTTCATTCTGACTCCCTCTGTGTCTATAATCACACTAAAATGCTTTATGTGGCTTGTTCAACTCCCTCTTTTAGTAATATCTCCCTCATATCTATTGTTTTTATCAATAATTTGTTTTAGCAATAATCTCCCTCTTTGACAACAATGCCAAAGATGTTGAAATCTTTATTATGCATATTCATCTTGTTCTAATCTTTGTATCATGTTTTTCCTGTCATCTTTGTTTATGACTGATCTTCATTTCTATTCTTGTCTTCTACTTCACAGTTTTTAGGCAGCATCCTAAAAATGTGACTCACTGTGCATTAATATGTCAAGTGTTCTAATTAAAACATTTGATGCAACAGTGTCATTCAAAACTAGTTATCCTCTGCTAGGGGAATCACCCCCAATTTACCTCTTAGATACTCATGAGCATCCTTGGGTAATGATTTTGTAAATATGTCTACCAACTATTCCTTAGTATGTACATATTCCAATCTCACTTCCTTGTCTTGAACTAGCTCCCTCAAGTAATGATACTTGATAGCTATATGCTTTTTCTTAGAGTGCATTACAGGATTTTTAGAAATATTAATGGCACTCGTGTTATCACAATATATGACAACTAGTGTTGTGATCTCCTCTTTCATACCTTTCAGTAGTATCTTCAACCACACAATGTTTGAACAATTAACTATTGCTGCCACATACTCGACTTTAGCTATAGATTGTGAGGTGCAATTATGTTTCTTGCTTGTCCAGGAAAATAATCTTTTCCCCAAAAGAAATGCTCCTCCTGTGGTGCTTTTTCTATCATCCACATTACCAGCCTAGTCAGAATCAGTACAGACTCTGAGTTCAAACTTGTCATTCCTTTTGTAATATAGGCCATAATCTTCTGTACCTTTCAAATATCTCAGAATTCTTTTCACTTCCATTATATGTGTCTCTTTTGGATTAGTAGAAAATATAGCAACAATTTCAACTGCTAATGCGATATCAGGTCTACTATGTACAACATTGATGCAGGAGCATCCTGGGTGTAAAGTCAATCTTGCATCACCCAAAAATATGTGTTTTTCTATTCAATAAGGGCTATTTTGTACAAAGCTGCTATTTTTGGAAACTTACTATTTTTAGTAAGTTGGTTGTTTGAACTCAGAATGTTCTAATTTTCCAGGTGAAGGTTCATCTTGGTCATATAAGAATGCCAGTTGAATTTCATTGCCAGATCATCTGTATTGGCGAAGTTATTAGGATTTACTGTTGATATTTTAGGGTGCAAAATTTTTGAGCTCAATTTTCAGGACCTTAGAGGCTCCGAATTGAGGTCAAACCTTTAGCTGACTGGCGTTTCGCAAGTCAGGCACTGTAGATTGCAATCTCCCCTCTCCAGAAAGTGGTTATAATAGCCAAACGGAGCTACAGTTCAAAAGTTATGGCTTCCGGAAGTTGGGCTTCCTAATCTCATGTTTTGTAAATATTTAAAGCCGACCCTTTTGTAATAAAAGTGAAAAATAATTAAATGCTAAGGGTAGTCAGCCTTAATGGCTAGATTTCTAGAACCTTCTCGGGCGGTGGAAATTG
>MU226547.1:4954051-4973917 GCA_018584345.1 Thuja plicata | reverse complement strand
TACATACATACATACATACATATATATATACATACATACATACATACATACATATATATATGTATGTGTGTATGTATGTATGTATGTATATAAACCAATATCTTAATATGGAAATGAGGAATTCCAATGATAGTCTTGCCAAATATTCTTATATCAAATCATGATGGATTCTAAAATTGATTTTGATATGTTCACCAATTCGGGGAATGAGAGGTCGTTTGATATATCTGCAGAGAAGATAGAGAATGTATATTGGTGTTTGACAAACAGATATATATATATATATATATATAATACTTTTGCAATCCTCAAGGTAATCCAAGTATATCTATTAGAGGATACATATTTGAGAATTGTTACATTATCTCACTTATCATGATACACTAAGTCTTTGATCTACAAGTGTATTGGCGCAAAGTGAAGAAGGGTCTTTCTAATTGTATGAAGTAACCTAGATTCTAACCCAAGTAATGTTTGATTTCCCTTCCTAGTTCTTAACCTTTACATCCTACACTTTAAGTAGTAACAGGTCTATAAATATGAAATAATATTGATGTTCTTTATTGTTGTTGACCATGACTAAGTTTAGATAATGGCCTTATTATTTTTCCTGAATATAGACCTAATAATGATGCAAATGATTGATGTTGTCCCTGATTACTGATCTCTTTATTATGTGTCTATTGCCTTGCAAATGGGTGGATACATACCACATTTTACTTGGATACTCAAAGGCACTCTTGAGCACTTCTAAATCTGGACTGAATATGAATATAAAACCATTTTGAATAAAGCTATTAAGAATTTTACAAGGCTGCACCTTGAAAACATAACAGATCTACAATTCCAAAGTTAAACTTTGATGGTTACTACTTCCTCAATAATAAGAAATTTTCATGTGGCTATCTTTTGGAAACCCTAGGAAAGCTCTTTTGAATAGTGCATGACTTATTTGAGTCAAATAATCAGACAAGGAAAACTAAGCCACCAACATTTAAAGTCATTTGAGGATTCTTTCTCAAAGATGTTAGTGTAGTTCATGAGGGTGGCACTAGCATTTACAAGATTATGCATAAACTATATTATTTTTTATTTCATATCAAGTCTTGGGATGTTATATATAATCTTTAGACTTGAAATTCCATGGCAAGTGAAGATAAACTTCTAACACTAGTTGCATTTGATGAGAGAAATATACAACTAGTCTTTGAAATTTTGACTTCATATTGTGAATTACTAATATTATCCATCATGCTTATGTACGTAATTTCAACCTTATTTAAATATTAAAGATAAACAAACATGGAAAGATAAATATTGTAATCTTAATCTTTGATTTTGTGGCTCTATGGAATGATCTAAACTATTTGCATGTATGTGTTTCTTGACTGGAAATAAGTTGACCAAAGTGAAGTACTCTAGTATTCCCCTATTTTCTTTAAATTTTTGTTTTGATTTTAAAAAATTTAATCTATTTTAGTTTCTTTCATATATCAGGGTGAATTACAACCATAGATATCATGTGTCATATCGTTACTCAAAAAGCACAATGCCATTTTGATACTCCATTAAGAGAGCATCAACTTACATCATTGGTCTTCTTTAAATTACTATTAAATGCTTTTAATTTTGTTCATTTTTATTTCTCACTTATTATTTTTAGATTTAAAGTTGTATGGTTTTCTTAACAAATAGTAGACATCTGCACAAGTTTTATTTTTTATAACCCACTTCCTTTACATAAGATGTGTGGTATTTTTAGTGAGAGAAAAAAATACCATCAAAAGTGGGGGTGTCTTTATGGGTTATGCTATATATATAAGAAAATTACCACCAAATTTAAGGTCATTGAATGAATTTTAATATTCTACCCTGTAAAATGTGCCTTTATAGGTCATGTTATATCTTTAAATAATGTCAACCTAAACTCTTAGTAAAATTTTATCATTACTAAAGCATATGGTTAGACAAAAATCATGTTTTATGCATTGCCATCTTCTATGGCTTGTGTGTTTCTTATTGTTTATATCCTTCTAAGAGCTTCACCAACAATATATTAGACATTGTGCATTAAAATTGATTATAAATGCAAGTTGAATTCAAATACCAAGGGAAATTTTACTGTTATGAACAATAGATTTCATATCTTTCAATGAAGACATTAGATTTCCAAAATTATTTAATGTAGAGGAAAGTATACTCCCCAACATCAATGGCTTCAAGAAGAGCTTGCAAAGGTTAAAATATTAGAAACTCCATTGTTGATTTTTTTCATGCACACCCCATGGTACAATAGCAACAGTAACCACTACATGGAAGGGGAGACTATGTGAGTCCAATTTGAATCATGGTTTAAAGAATACAAGGTTGATTTTGTTTTTTTGGTCATTTTCATGCCTATGAGAGATTAGTAAGTTTCGAATACCAATTTTTATGAGCTTTCCAATTATCTTAATTTGAAGAGTATATAATTCATCCTTTATATAGAATTCTTGTTTTTCTTCCTATAACCCATGTTTTCATTTGACTTTTTAATTCATTTTCTATTTAAATTTAAGGAGTTAAAATGTTCAAAATCTTTCTCTAAGATACTATTTAGGCCCAGTTCATAAATTCTCTCTCTCTCCAAAGCTGAAAGTCCAAATTAGATTGATCACTTAAATCCATTGACAATCTAGAATATTATGTTGATAAAATCCCAAGATGTGTCACAATAACTTCTACATCTAAGATTACTAATATGTTGGAACAATGTAATGGTGTGTACTGAGAGGGGAGGGGTGAATCAGTACCCTTAAAACTTTTTATCAATTAACCCTTAATACTTTGTTCTTGCATTACCGAACATTGATCCTTTTCTACCTTATGCATGTAATATCATAACATAAACTTAATTGCATGTAAACATTCATTAACATTCATGAAATGTAAGTACACATTACACAAGAATTGGTAACATAGAAAACCCCTTTTAGAAGTTAAAAACTGCGGTGGGGATGAAACCCACAAAGCTTCACTATCAACAGAATGGAAGGTGTCAGTTAAGGCTACAAGTGTGATCACTTCTAATGATCTTACCCTATTAGGAGTAATATTTTAGACGGGTTAGGTCTACTCAGTTAAGAGATTTAGAAACACTATTAAGTGTACACTCGGTTAAGAGATTTACATAAAGACTTTTAATTCCACCTTCTTAAAGGATTTCTTCTATTTGCTACAATTGTTAGAGAGTAGTCAAAAATACTTGTTGACCTGATAGTATGCAACCTTGAATTGTTGAATACATACCCTTTAAGTACACAGTGTATATTTATCACCTATAGTCATTGATTAATACCTCTATTATGCTCAGTAGCCTTGAATCTTGTTCTTCGTAACTGAATTTTGTCTTTTGTGTCCTTCTACATGAAACTTTCTGTTTGATCCATAGATGTGTGTTGCGGCTATAATCATCTTTTTTAATTGATTACTACATATATTTATATATTTTATTGACCTAATTTATGTTTCATGCTTTACAATAAAAAATCTATGATAAAAGGTTTACAACTTGACATTGATCTCTTGTTTTGCATGCTTACAATCAGTTAGATTGATTAAAATAATTACACATGATTTACTTGTCCCTCAAGAAATAGTTTTAAAGATCAGCATAAACCTAAATATAAAAATCAAGTGTTTTATCTGAGGTGTAACTCAGATCCACATTTCTCAGAAATAAAACTATCTCTCGGTAGATTGGTGCTCGGGTTGCTCTGTAATTTATGCTCTTGGGTTGCTCTGTGAACTGTGTTATCAATTTACTTTGTAAACTGTTTGTCTGTGATTATTGTGCTAATACACTTTTGGTGATCTTTGCACTTGTCTGTTTCGGTGACCTCTGCACTTGATTATTTTGGTGTCCTCTGTTTGCTATCACTTGGTGATCATGTTATCAATAGTTCAAAATTTGTTTCCTTTGTATACTAATGACAAAATATGATTATCAATCTCCTCCTTTGGCATTAGTATCAAAAACCGATATGTGTAAAACTGAAATGTTTAGTATATACACACAATGTTTACCTTGTTAATGACTCTCCCTATGTGCATGCCTTGGTGTAGTGTATGTACATGTTTCTTCCTTTAATATATTTTCCTTTATACATATATTTCCCCTTTTATCATTTCCCTCTTTCACCTTATCATTTCCCCCTTTATCATATCATTTCCCCCTTTTTTGAAAATAATGACAAAGGTGTAATACTTACATCTTGTCAAAAATGTGTGAATGGGATTTCCTTATGTCTTCCATCATCTTCTCCCATTTCTCCTTGAGGTGTTCCAGGGCCATTTTCTCCTATGTTATCCTGGCGTGCATGTCATAGATACTGTCAGTGACAAACATCTCCAGGGTGGAAATTAGTGTTTTTGCCAAAGTCATGTGTTGTTGCAGTAATGTGAGTTTTGGTAGTAGAAGAGCTTGGAGCATTCTTGCTCTTGAATCTCAAGTCTCAATCATTTAGATTCTACAAGCTTCTTGTAATGCAACTTGAATTCATTGTCATCAGTTGTGAGACCTTGTGCACTAGAATTAAGATCTCCATCTATATTAGCAATCCTTTCACTATTCTCCTTAGTGAATTGCTCTATGGTGCATAATTTTTGAACTAAGTTTATAACTTCTGAAATAATTGGTCCCAATGTATTGACCAACTCAGATAGCCTTACCTTGTTCTCTGTCACTTTGATGAAGAGTGGGCAGTAGGAAGCCTCCAAAGGACTCAAATAGGGAAATACACCCCTAAACACCCAACTCAAAAGGCCAAAGTACTTCACACTTATTACAAGTTTGGAAAAGGACTTGGTTAAGGTTATCACAACCCAATACCTCAAGGGTAACCTAATCACTAGGTCTCACCAATCCTAGAACACCAACTACCAAAGGTTGGCTACCAAGCACTTCAACCCAAATTAGAAACAATACCCCAAAAGTGACTTGCAGGACTAGGGTTGACCTATGCTCATAGGTGTGGTCTATTTAGGTCCCTAAAAAATAGTTTCAATGGTTCTTTCCATCCGTTGTAACCTACAATACATAGTTGCTTCATAAACCCAACACTAGGGTTGTAGCCTTTTCCCAAAGGATATTTGATCTTACATACGATTCTTCCACATAACCCCTAGAATGGATTAGGGATTTAGACACCCTTTATGGCCTAAGATCTTATACTTAAGCACCAAAATATGGAAGTGAAGGAAAGATAGGAAAACACACCAAAATGCTTTTGTAATTAGGGCTAATTAGGCCTAAACTTGCACTAAAAGTACCTTTTGAATGCATCCAATACCAAAAAAATGATTGTATCATGTGAGGGTGTTTAAAAGGGTCTCATCTACTGATTTAGGGCCTTTGATGAATCCCCAAATGAGAGTAATGTTGACTATACCGAAACAGTGAATGGTGCATACATAGCAATATACACCTAGGGCATCATGGCAAGCCCATCTCCCTGGACTTTGGTGAACCTATCCTAAAAATTCTTGAAGAAAATTATGAAAACATTCTTTCCACAAAGGTTCATTTAATTCCCATGGTGGAAAAGATAAATACACTCAATTCTTATGAAACCCTGATTTAGGGCCTAAAATCCAGGGCAGGAAGGATGAAAAATTGATAACTTTTGATAGGAAGGGTATCATGTCATGAAACCAAATGTAGAAAGAGGCTAACACATGGGGTTACCTTATTCAATAGGCCGTTCCTTTATATGGATCCATACCCGACCATACACATAGAATGTCTCTTGAGAATGCAGGAAAATGGTAATTCTTTATTGATTTTGCCAAAAAATTACATCAAATTGAACCTACCATCCGCCTATGAGGGATTTGTAGGAACTCCAAATGGTTACATAAAAATTTTGAACCAACTATCCATCTAGGATTCATTTTACAAGCTTTGACAAAAAGTTGTCAAGTTTGCTCAAAAGTTGCTTGACAACTTTTGAGCAATTTGAGCATATTTTGCAATTTTGCAAATTTGGTGACCAAAATTGGTCCCAACCTTATTTTTGTGATCCCTAGTGGATCCAAACATGAAAAAAATAAAAATAAACTATTCCTATGGTTTTGGAAAATCATTTGACCAATAGTTGACCAAGGGCTCATAGGATGCCAATCTTGGAACTATGGTCTTACAAAAGAGTCCAATGATCAACCCATGGTTATAACATAACTAGAGGCCTCTTAGGACCTTAATGAAAACCCTAAGTTCCATAGGAACACTTGGTTCATTGAGGGTGCTCCTGCACCATACTCCCCATGAGATTTGAACTCAAGTTCCCATTTGAGGTTAACTGGTCAACAGTGGTTCCATGTTGTTGGATTTGTTGCTCTATCATCCAAGTAGCATCTATTGGAGGGAGTCCTTTCCATTTCACTAAATATTGCATGTACTTGGTCTTCCTTGTTTTCTTTAACACTTTGGATTCCAAAATTATGTCTAACTCCATTGGTTTGATTTGTGGGAGATCTGTCACATAGTATCCATCATCTTCATCTTGTGGACCCTGCACATTAGTAATGTATGCAACACACTTGTAAGGGGTGAGGTTTGCAACATTAAAAATAGGAGAAATCAGTAAGGTAGGAGGTAAAGAAATTTCATATGCATTTTCACCCATCTTGTTGAGGATGGTGCATGGTCCAACTTTCTTCATGTGTAACTTTGAGTATTTGCCTTTAGGTAGTCTTTCCTTCCTTAGGTATGCCCATACCTTATCGCCAACCTTGAAATGAATCTCTCTCCTTCTCTTGTCTTCTTATGCTTTATATTTCATGGTGGACTATTGTAGTGACTCTTTCACTTCTTTCTTCACTAAGGAGATCAGTTTGGCCAATTCCTCTCTATGTGCACTAACTTTGTAATCAGAGGGTAATTCCACCAAGTCTAATGGTCCTTTTGGATGGAGTTCATATACTATTTGAAACGGTGTCTTCCTAGTAGACTGGTTCATTAAATCATTAAATGCAAAATCTACTTGAGGGAGGATCATGTCCCAACTTTGGGTGTACTATTTTGTAAGGCATCTTAGGAGATTCCCAATAGATCTATTTACCACCTCCATTTTCCCATTTGTTTATGGGTAGTATAGTGAACTATAAGTCAGATTGGTCCCCAATTTCTTGAAGAGTGTCCTCCAAAAGTGCCCTTGAACCTTTACATCTCTGTTAGAGACTATTGTTTGTGGTAGACCATGGATTCTAACCACTTCCTTAAAGAATAGATGTGTTATGTGTGAAGGGTCATTTGTGCTCTTGCAAGCAACAAAATGCACCATTTTGCTAAATTTGTCCACTATGACAAAAACTCTATCATAACCCTATTTTGTTCTTGGCAAGCCCATTAAAAAATCCATTGAAATTGATTCCCATGGCCTAGAGGGAATTGGTAGGGGTTGGTACAGTCCTTGGTTAGTGGATACACCCTTTCCTTGTTGGCAAATAGTACAAGATTCTACAAACTTCTTGACTTCATTCCCCAATCTTGGCCAAAAGTAACTTCTTTTCACTAAATTTGTGGTTTTATCTATGCCAAAATGTCCTCCTAAGCCACCACAGTGTTTTTCCTTTACAATATTTGTTCTCATGGAACATTTAGGTATGCATAGTTGAGCTCCTTTAAACAAAAGTCCATTCTGAATTAGAAAATCAGAAAAAGCAATGTGATATCTTCCTATCATCTTAGTGCATACCTCAAAGATTTATCCAAAATCTGGATCATCTGCATATAGGTGTTTTATGGAGTCAATCCCTACACTTTGAATTTGTACTTCCTCAACCAATCCAACCCTTCTTCTTAGGGCATTAGCCAATTTGTTTGCCACTCCCTTTTTGTGCTTTATATTGAAGGTATAGGCCTGCAACTGTTGCATCCATTTGATGTGTTTGAGTCCAAGCTTTTCCTGACTATTCAAGAAACTTAGTTCATGGTTATCAGTATAAAAAATGAATTCTTTAGGGAGTAGGTAGTGTCTCTACTTTTTTAGGGCTTGTACCATTGCATAAAGTTCTAAGTCATATGTAGAATACCTCTTCTTTGCATCATTTAATTTTTTTTAGAAAAATGCTATAGCCTTACCTTCTTGGCTCAAGACTGCACCTATTTCCAAGTTGCTTGCATCTGTTTCAATAGTAAATACCTTATTGAAGTTAGGGAGCACTAGAACTGGGTATTAGGCCACTCTATTCTTGAGATATTGGAATGCATCTGCAGCTTCTTTAGTCCATTTAAATCTGGTATTTTTTCCCCCATTTATTGTGTCCAACATGGGAGCACACACATGACTAAAATTCTTAATAAACTTTCTATAAAAATTTTCTAAACCATGAAAACTTCTAACATCACCTTGGTTCTTTGGTCAAGGCCAATTGACAATTGCTGCAACCTTTTCTGGATCTATTTTGAGGGTGCCTTGGGAGATGACAAAACCTAGGAATATGAGTTCCTTCTTCATGAACATACACTTTTCCAAGTTAATCACTAACTTGTGCTGATGGAGTCGCCTTAGAACTTTCTCAACATGATCAAGATGTTCCTCTTTGCTATGAGTATAAATTAGAATGTCATCCAAATATATAACTACAAACTTGCCAATAAAATCAATGAAGACCTCATTCATGAGTCTCATGAATGTACTAGGGGCATTACTCAACCCAAATGGCATAACAAGCCACTCAAACAAACCTTAAGCTATTTTAAATGATGTCTTCTAGTCATCTCCTAGCCTTATCTTGATTTGATGATAGCCTTATTTTAGATCAATCTTTTTAAAGTAACAAGCATTGCCTAATTAATCAAGTAAATCTTCCATTCTTAGGATGGGGAACCTATATCTTATTATGATTTTGTTTAGGGCCCTGGCTGTCAGTACATAATCTCCACTTTCCATCCTTTCTAGGGGCTAGAACTGATGGGATAGCACATGGGCTGAGACTTTTCTGAATTAGTCCCTTCTCTAATAGTTCATTGACTTGCCTTGAAATCTATGTAGGTTGGACTGGTGTCATTTTGTATGGGGCTTTGTTAGGTAAGGAGGAACTAGGTATCAAGTCTATTTGGTGACTAATATTCCTTAAGGGAGGGAGGGTTGTGGGTAGGTCACTAGTAGTGACATCACTATATTTTGTAAGTAATTTCTTAACTTCATTTGGTATAGGATCATCATTATCAGACCTTATACTATCCTTGGGCTTGGATATTAGGACAAAAGCTTCAGTTTCAAGTTCCTTTAATACTGTTAACATTTCTTTTTCACCCATGGTGATGACAGTAGGTTCTTTTTCTGATTTGGTATCTGGCAGGGGATTCATGGTGACAGTCTTTCCATCTTTGGTGATAGAGTAGGTATTCTTCCTACAATGATGTGTGGCATCCACATCATATTTCCAAGGCCTGCCTAGAAGGATGTGGGAGGTATCCATTTCAACAACATCACAAAGAACTTTGTCCTTAAATTCTGCTATAGAAAACTCTATCCATGCTTGTTCGGTTACTAGGTTTTGTTGAACTTTTGTTATCCAAGAGACATGATAAGGAAAAGGATTAGGATTCTTAGGGAGATTTAACTTTTGGACCATTTCACAAGATACTAAGTTTTCAGTTGAACCAAAATCTATAAGAAAGTTACATACCTTTCCATTGCATTTGATCTTTGTCCTGAAGAGATTCTTCCTTTGAGGAGGTTCTTGGTTTTGTGGCACTTGAAGGAAGACTTGTCTGATCATCAAACATGCTCCTTCTTTTGGTTCTAAGTCCCTTGTATTTGCATTTTCTTTTTTCTTGTCCTCTTGAATGAGTTATGCTCTTCTTTCTCCTTGATTGTTATTGTTTCTCTTCTCAGGGCATCTTCCTGCATGGTGTCCCAACTGATTGCAGTAGTAACACCTTAGGGATCCATTTCCTCTTCCATTGTTTTTTCTCACTCTATGGAAGGGTCTTCTCCCTCTATAGTTTCCTTTGATGTTTGAATCACTATTTTATTTGTCTCCTTGGTCAAGGGTCCTATTGCTATTACCACTATACTGTCCTCTATTCCAAGAGGTTCCTCTTCCTCTAAAGTTCTTCCCACTATCATTGCTTTTCCCTTTTCCAAACTCTTGATTTCTTTTCCATTTCTCCTCTACCTTGAGTGCCATTTAATAACACTTATTTACTAAGGTAGGGAAGTGTAGGATAAGTTCCTCTTTAATGGATACCTTAAGACCATTCATGTACCTTGCTAGCTTTTCTTCTTCATCTTCTATCACATTTGTCTTCATGCATAGTTTTAGGAACTCCTCAATGTATGAGCCTACATCCGTGTCTTTTTGTTTCAAGATTTGCTTCCTTCTATGGAGTTGTACCAAGTTAGGGCTACTCCCATCAACTTGGATCTTTCCATCTTCACTCTCTGCTTCTCAAGGATGTCCTCACACTCAAAGAATCTTGTCAATGCCTCTATCCAATCCAAGGCCAAGTCTACCTTAATCTTCCCTCTGATAGTTGGTAAATCCAACTTCTCCTCCATGGTTCTTCTCCCCATATATTTTAAGGCATCTAGAAGGGGTCTCTTTTCTAAAGGAATTTTCACATCCTAATCAGGTGTGTCATCTTCCTCTTCACTCCCTTCTTCACCACCAGAGGTGTCTTCTTTTCCCCTCTCTACATTGTTCTCCAACTCTTGGAGTCTTCTTGTCAAAGCTTCTTTTGCTACCCTCTGTTCTCTCACCATCTTTTCTAGTTCAATGTTTGTAACCCTTGAAGGGGTCTCTTCATCCTTAGGAGCAGACATAGCTCTGATGCCACTTGATGTAGAGTGGGCAGTAGGAAGCCTCCAAAGGACTCAAATAGGGCAATACACCCCTAAACACCCAACTCAAAAGGCCAAAGTACTTCACACTTATCAAAAGTGTGGAAAAGGACTTTGTTAAGATTATCACAACCCAATACTTCAAGGGTAACCTAATCACTAGGTCTCACTAGTCCTAAAACACCAACTACCAAAGGTTGGATACCAAGCACTTCAACCCAAATTAGCAACAATACCCCAAAAGTGACTTGCAGGACTAGGGATGACCTATTCTTATAAATGTGGTCTATTTAGGTCCCTAAAAAATAGTTCCAATGGTTCTTTCCATCTTTTGCAACCTACAAGACATCGTTGCTTCATAAACCCAACACTAGGCTTGTAGCCTTTTCCCAAAGGATATTTGATCTTACATAAGATTATTCCACATAACCCCTAGAATGTATTAGATATTCAGACACCCTTTATGGCCTAAGATCTTAGACTTAAGAACAAAAACATGGAAGTGAAGGAAAGACAGGAAAACACACTAAAATGCTTCTCCAATTAGGGCTAATTAGGCCTACACTTGCACTACAAGTACCTTTTGAATGCATAAAATACCCAAAAAAATGATTGGATCATGTGAGGGTGTGTAAAAGTGTCTCCTCCATTGATTTAGGGCCTTTTATGAATCCCTAAATGAGAGTTATATTGACTGTACTGAAACAATGAATGGTGCATACATAGCAATATACACCTAGGGCATCATGGAAAGGCCATCTCCCTACACTTTGGTGAACCTATCCTAAAAATTATTGAATAACATTATGAAAACATTCTTTCCACCAAGTTTTATTGAATTCCCATGGTGGAAAAGAGAAATACATTCAATTCTTATGAAACCCTGATTTAGGGCCTAAAATCCAAGGCAGGAAGGATGAAAATTTGATAAATTTTGATAGGAAGGGTACTAGGTCATGAAAAAAAATGTAGAAAGGGGATAACACATGGGTTTAAATTATTTAATAGGCCTCTCCTTCAGATGGATTTGTACCCAATCGTACACATAGATTGTCTCTCGAGAATGTAGGAAAATGATAGTTCTTTATTGATTTTGCCAAAAAATTACATCAAATTGAACCTAAAACCTACCTATGAGGAATTTGTAGGCACTCCCAATGGTTACATAACAAATTTGAACCAACTAGCCATTTGGGAGTCATTTTACAAACTTTGACAAAAAGTTGTCAAGTTTGCTCAAAAGTTACTTGACAACTTTTGAGCAATTTGAGCATATTTTGCAATTTTGAAAATTTGGTGACCAAACTTGGTCCCAACCTTATTTTTGTGATCCCTAGTGGATCCAAACATGAAAAATATAAAAATAAACTATTCCTATGGTTTTTTACAATCATTTGACCAATAGTTCACCAAGGGCTCATAGGATGCCAATCTTGGAACTATGGTTTTACAAAAGAGTCCAATGATCAACCCATGGTTCTAACATAACTAGAGGCATATTAGGACCTTGATGGAAACCATAAGTTCCATAGGAACACTTGTTTCATTGAGGGTGCTCCTGCACCACACTTCTTGGCTGATTTTCTCTGTTAGTTTGTATTGGTACTTCTCCTCTGCACATTCTTCTATCACCTTGTCAGCTTCCACATTTTGTGATGTAATGGCCTCAATGAGAAATGATAGTTGATCAAGTATTGGTTCACTTTAATCAATTTGAGTTTCAGGTACTATCTGTAATAGTATTTCCTTTGTATTTTCTATTACATGTGTTTCCTTATTCTCCTTTTTGAGATTATCTTGTATGGCTTTCCTTTTACACAATTCTTCATACCTTGTTAGTGACTCATAATCTGGTGTTCACGGATCACAGTCGAGTATTTCTATAATCTCATCCAAGGTGACTGGTTCTTTATTCTTTTTTTTCTTATTCTTCTTTTAAATTGTGTTGGAAGTAGGGGAATGTAGGACTATATCTAGCTCATTCTCTTTTTCTTGCTTTTGTGATTGTGTGGGAGGTGTTGTGCCTTTTATGTACTACTTGGTATTGACATGTTGGTCAGTAGTGGATGTCTCCACAATAACCTTATCTATATTTGTATCCTTTTCACCTTTGGTTTTCTTGTCAGTGGCATCAATTGTTTTCTCCTCTCCACTTGCATCTTTCTTCTCTTCATTTGTATCCTTTTGCTTCCCTTTTTCATCATATGTGTCCATCAGTGTGTTTGCATCTGGTTTAGGTGTCTTCTCCTTTTCCTCTATTATGATATTGATAGCTTGTATCAATAATGGTATGTCACCTAGTATATTTATCTGTGCTACATCTTTGGTATCCTTTTCATGTGCTTTCTTGGTGGCATCAGTGACATCTTCATCTTTCTTGGGTTCATCATCAAAATCTATAAGTGTTATATCTTTGATTGTGACTTCTGTTGTGTCCCCTAATAATTGCAAAATATGAGGTACATCATCCATGGCCTTTCTTTCCTATGTTTATAACTCAACTGGATTGATTTCCTCAGTTTCATTTATGAAGATGTGCTATGGGCTTAGTGTATCCTCTTTCTCTTCATTGTGAGGGGTCTCGGTAAGAGCTAACACCTTCTCAAGGCTTGTATCCTCCTTAGGTGGATTGAACATTTAATTCCATGTTTCATCACTTTCTTTATCAAGCTCTATTAATCTTCCCTCTAGTACTTTGTAAGCTCTCATCTTAGCTTAAAATTTCTTTGAATGCTTCTTCATCATTTCATTAATTTCTTCAACTTTTGACTCGGGTGGAATAATTGTGACTAGGGATCTTTCCCTTATCTATTTTTTTGTATGCAAGGCATATGTCCATCTTGTTGATATTTTGTCATTAAGCTCTTGTGGCATCATCTTCTTAATTTGTACAGGTACATATTTGAATGCAATCATTGCCTTGATGATGGCTTCTTCAATCTTGGTTTGATCTCTGAGAGATAAGGTTAGCCAGTGCCTTATCTTAGAATTTGATATGTTACATGTCTTGACGATTGATGTAGAAATCTCATCAATTGTCTTAGGAACTTTATTCTTTTCAGGTTGGAGTGCCTGTTCACTCTCATCCTATGTAGTGTCATCCTTGTCCTCTTTACCTCTAATGTATTTCCTTCTTTGCCTCAGTGCGTGTTTCCCAATTTGAGGCTTTCTCTTATAAGTCCTTACTATGCCTTTCTTAACCAGTGGTGAATCTGCATCTTTTGTAGTCTGACTCCTAGTTCTTGATGCAGCAGTAGCTCTTGGTTTCTTTGCTGGTGGTGCATCAAATTTAGTTGATTTGGAGTCACTTAATTTTTCATCTTCACCAATGGGTGACTATCACTTGGTGTCATCTTATTGTTCTGATCCTTCAGCATTAACTAACAATTTCTTCTTAAGTGTCTTTACCATTTTAGTCTTCTTTATGTCGATCTTCTTCACTACTAGGCCAGTTTTAATTCTAGCCTTAGCTTCTTCATTAGTGCCAAATATTGGTAATGGTTTGTCCACTTCTTCATTCAATAATGCTTCAATAGTATTTATGGCCTGATCAATGTTTATCTCATAATCTAATAGTGGAAACCATGCTATCCTCAGTACAGCTGGTTTTATTCAAGTGATATCGGTATCCACTATGAAAAATATATCATCTTTATACTGTACCACTAGTTGTTCAGGTATCCTCATCCTTTTCTGCATTCTTTCCTTAAAAGTAGTGAAGTATGCATCCATGGCTGATGTAAAATTGTCCCCTAGTGACTTAATAAATTCACTAATTTGTACAGTAATTGGTCAAGTAGATTCCCAATTGACATTACCGATAGATGGGAAGAAGTTCTAGAAATAGAAAAATGTACACATGAGGAGTGATCCTAACTTACATTAATTAGACCTTGCTAACCTAATTTTCCTCATGTTCTCCTCTAGTTTCATCAGTAGAAGCTCAGATAGGTCTAGATGTAATCCCTTCTTCACAATCTTGTAGGCAGTGTCAACTGCTCTGCATGCTATGTTGTTCAATCAGCTAGCTTGGAATACCTTGTATCCCAGTACACATGCACCAAACTTCATTTATGGACTGGTGATGGAGTTAACCTTTAATCCTCTGTCATCCCATACTGCACATGTCATCTTTTCAATCTTGGGGCGAGAAGGATGTTTTAGGGCTTTGGCCTTTTTAGTTATTGGATAACTAATTATAGCATGAATTACATCCTTAGTGATTGGTTTAATTTCATTCAACCATATTTTATTATCATGTACTCAGCTAACTACTATCTGAATCCACTCAGTTTTAAACTCTTTCGAGAATAGTAGGGCATTTGTTAACCCTTTTACCTCTATGTGCTTGTGTTCATCCTTAATGTCTCCATCTGTGCAAAGCTTCTTGTAAGCTTCTTCAACTTCAAGATCTCTGATTTCTGCAACTTTGTATTGGATATATGCTCAGACATCTTCAACTAGCAAAACCCTAGGAGGTATACTTGAGAAAGCTCCAGTTTCGTCAAGTTGTGAAGCAACCTCGGGGAAAAATTTATACTTAGGCTCTTCACAAGTTGTATTCTTGATCAGACTGACCTTCTTTTCCTTTGCATTCCTTATCTTGGAAACACGCGATGTGGTTACTATGTCTCTTGAAATTAGGGCTTTCTCCATAAATGATCTATTTGTTTAGTGAGTATTTGTTTAGTGAGTCTTAGATACTCACTTGATCTTAGTTATAGATGATGGGAATTTTTTGGAGTATCTGTGAATGTGCTTATGAATCTCTTAGCAATTTGGTCACTCCTTGGTCACTCTTCTTCGCTTTGTTCTTCGTTCTTCTCTTCTCTCTTAAATGCTTAGTGAATGAATGAGCTTTATGTCACCCTTTTATAGATGATGCCCTAAGTGGTGCAATAAATTATTTACCTACTTCTTAGTGGTCAAAGATAGAGTCTCTTAGTCATCACGCAAACTTCTCTTCTTGGTGAGTATATACTGCTCAGGGTAAGTGTACACTTGGTTGCACTTTTCATATGTTCATCAACGGTTCTCGGTATGTATCAAAGACTTGATTTTCCTTTTACATGATTACCGATGATGATCAATTTACACTAACAACTTGGATTTTATATGTACACCGATGATTCTCGGTATGTATTGACCGATGAGATTGGATTCACAAATTCATAACAATTAATACCATAGGGCATCTCCATTCATGCTAATTTGGTATATTATCAATGCATATTAGAACTGATGTAAAATATAGCTTTGTATAGTGCAGTTCCATACTTACTTGTTCTACTTAGGTGGGGGTGGTGATATCACCATATGCATTGGATGAGGTGTCACCAATTGTGGTGCTTGGTTGAGCATCATCTTTGCTTGAATGTTTCCTCCACATTTTATTTCTCATTCTCTTGATATCTTCAATGGTATTTCCATTAGTAAAAGTGCTTGTCTATGTCACTCAATCTCTACAGTCCTTGCTTAGATGACTGACCTTATGAGAGTGTAAGCATGTCATTCTAGAGTTGGTCCAATTCCTAGACTTTCTTATTCATTTCCTCATGCAGTTTGTGTTAGGAATAAGGTGTCTCAACCTTGTATATTTCCTTACATTTGATATTTTCCAAATGTCGGCACTTTGGACAATGTGTAAGGTAATCATGACTGAAACGGTTATGATGGATTCCTATGATAGTCATTAATATTTGTAAGAGATAATTGAGGAATTTTTTATGATGAGTGAAGACATGCAAGACATGTGGCAACTAATTAGTTGAGCACTATACACTCTTCTGCAATCGTGGGGTTCGGGGCATCACACTGAAAACAAATTCTGGGTTCCTATTTTCTCAGAGAATGGTAAAAACCTAATACGAATGCCTTTGGAAGTTTCCCTAAAAAGTGAAGTGCATGATATAAGCATTTTTTAGGGTTGTGAATCTGAGAGAAGTTAGTGTATTGTTGGAACATTTTTATGCTACCAAATTTGTCTTCAAGAGTCGATTATCTCCTGAAAGAACTTTCATTGCAAGTGTATTGTAAATAGCATTAGTTTTGATTAATACATTATGTAGGTTTTGGAGTGCTGGGGTTTTTTATCGAAAGGTTTTCCCTAGGGTAAATCATTGTGTCATTCTCATTTTTCTATGTATGCATGTTATTTTATTATGATTCTGTAATTGCTAAGGGTTAAATCTGAATTTTCATCTTCTCAGGAGTTTAGCGTAGGGAACTATTTTCTGCACACTTAGTTTCCTTTTAGTTGGTATCAGAGCCTGGCTAGTTTTGGTTCTATTTGTTAGGGTACAGGTTTTTTGAGCTAATCTCTAGTTCAATGGGAGTATTTTTGTAGAGTATTCATAACCTTATTGCAGGAAGAGATGGTAGGTTCTTCATATAGTAGAATGGAGGTGGAAAAGTTCAATGGCACAAACTTTGAGTTGTGGAAACTCAAGATGGAAGACATGCTCTTAAACCATGATGTATGGGAGGTAGTTGATAATGATATCAAACTAGTAAACATGACTCATGTAGATTAGGATCTCAAGGATCGGAAAGCTAAGGGTATCATTAGACTCTGTCTAGCAGATTCTATTCTCCTGAATGTTCTCGATGAGAAGACTGCAAACAAATTGTGGACACGGCTTGGGTCTATGTATTAGGCCAAGTCCTTGGTGAGCAGATTGTTCCTGAGAAAGAAGTTGTATTCTCTGAGAATGGAGGAAGGAGGATCTGTTGTAGATAACCTAAACGTGTTTAACATGTTGATTGCATAGTTGACATCAATTGGTGTCAAGTTGGAGGAGGAGGATCGATGTATGACCCTGCTATGTTCCTTTCCGGATTCATGGGACCATCTTGGGATGGCCCTAGGGAGTACTATTGTCACTTTCCAAATGGATGATGTGGTGTCTTCGCTATTATCTGAAGAGATGCAAAGAAAGACTTATGATTCAACCAAGGAAGCCCTTGTTGTTCGCAGTAGATCCAAAGACAGAGGAAAGAAAAATGATAATAAGTCTAAAAAGGGTAGATCCAAATCCTATGGTAAATCTAAGACTCCTGGAAAGTCTAAGGTAACATGTTGGAACTGTGGTAAGACTAGGAACTTCCGTAAGGACTACAAAGAGCCAAAGAAGAAGAAGAAAAGCCCAGATTTTGATTCTAAAAAATCTCAAGAAGATGGTGATGCTTTTGTTGCAGCCTTGGCCACTCATGCATCTAATGATGTGTGGCTAATTGACTCAGGTGCTTCTTTTCACATGACCTCTCATCAAATTTGGTTCTCAAAGTGTGAGGAGTTCGATGGTGGAAAGGTGTACCTAGGTGATGATTCTCACCTAGAGATAGTTGGACGAGGAAGAGTCACTATCAGATTCCCTGATGGATGAGTAAAGGGGATCAATGGAGTAATGCACATCCTGGGTTCAGAATGAAACCTGTTATCTGTAAGTATGTTTAATGATGTAGGTGTACAATTTTTTTTTTCAAAAGATGGATGCAAGATTATTAGAGGAGCTATAGTGCTTGCGAAAGGTACTAGGAGAGGTACCATGTTTCAACTAGATGCTTGCACTTCATAGTGCAATAGTTCTTCTATCTCAAGGAAGAGAGTAGTAGTCACTTCATCTCCACCATCTAAACCAGCAGTGAAGATTTATGTTGTAATGGGTTCCGATGGTAGTGCAGCAAGTGTACCTAAGGTTGTTAACACTTTGGAAGGCAAACTTCCTATAGAAAAGACAATGTTGTGGCATATGAGATTTGGCCACATTGGTGAGAAGGGTCTCAGAACCCTAAAAAATAAAAACCTTGTTGAGGGGTTAAATGATTGTAGTCTTGAGTTCAAATTTTGTGAACACTGTGTTTATGGTAAGAAAAATCGTGTTCAGTTTTATTCCAGTTCTCACAAGTCTTCTAGTATTTTAGATCTTATCCATTTGAATGTGTTTGGTCCTATTAAAGTTCCTTCACTCTCCAAATCTGTATATTTTATAGATGATTATAGTAGAAGGACATGGATTTATTTCCTTAAAAGCAAGACACAATTTTTCAATCGGTTCAAGGAATTTAAAGCTCTTGTAGAGAATCGAACTGGTAAAAGAATTAAGTGTGTGAGAACTAACAATGGTGGTGAGTTTTGTTCGACAGATTTTGAATAGTTCTATAAAGAATGAGGGATTGAGAGGCATAAGACAACTCCTTATACCCCACAACAAAATGGATTTGCAGAAAGAATGAACAGGACACTCATGGAGAAGGCTAGGAGTATGCTTAGTGGAGTTGGCCTCAAACAAAGGTTTTAGGTTGAAGCTATGGCCACTACTTGCTATCTGGTTAATAGATCTCCTACATTAGCTCTTGTTGGTAAGACACCCTTGGAGGTGTGGTCTAGTAAGAAGCCTTCAGTTAGACATCTTCATGTTTTTGGTTGTGAAGCTTATGCACATGTGCCTAAGGAGAGAAGATCTAAGTTGGAAAACAAGGCTGTAAAATATATCTTCATCGGCTACAGTATTGGTGTGAAAGGATACAAGCTTTGGGATCTTGTGATTGGTAAGGTGTTGTATAGTAGAAATGTTATTTTTAGAGATCTAACACCTCCTCCTATTTTTCTATAGCTAGATGAAAAAGAAATGAAAGAAGATGTTGTTCAATTGCCTCCTACCCCTGAGAAGACTGAACAGAGAGACTGTGATAGATCTGATGATGAGGAGAGCTATAGCAACTCTGAAAATTTAGAAGAAGAGGTAGAACAATCTCAACCTTAACCCTTGAGGAGATCTATGAGAGAAAGAAAGCAGCCAGAGAGGTTTGGATTTTCTATGTTAGATTCCAGTTGTGCTTATGCCTTGATTACAAATACTAATGAGCCTAGATCTGTGAAAGAGGATATAGGTATGAAAGATGCAAGTTCCTAGATTGAGGCCATGGATGATGAGATGGCTTCATTGGAGAAGAACAAAACTTGGGACCTAGTACCTTTGCCTAAAGGATGGAAACCTGTTGGAAGCAAATGGGTGTTTAAGAAGAAATTCTA
>MU226547.1:4939553-4953944 GCA_018584345.1 Thuja plicata | reverse complement strand
CATTAGATTTATGTTATCTCTAGCAGCATCGTATGATTTAGAGGTAGAATAGATGGATGTGAAGACAAATTTCCTTCATGGTGATTTGGAGGAAGAGATCTATATGTCACAACCTGAGCACTATATTTAGAAAGGTAAAGAATATTTGGTGTGTAGATTAATGAAGTCTTTGTATGGTTTGAAACAATCTCCTAGGATGTGGTACCTTAAATTTGATGCCTTTGTGTTGTCGATTGGTTTTCTAAGATCAAAATCAGGTCATTGTGTTTATTTCAAAGTTGACAATGATCGCCTTCTTATTATTGCATTATATGTTGGTGATATGTTGTTGATTAGGAAGGGTATGGGTATGATTTTTGATTTGAAGTCTTAGTTGTCAGCATAGTTTGAGATGAAATATCTAGGGGCAGCCAGGGATATTCTAGGTATGGAAATTAGCAAAGATAGGTCTAACAGAAAACTTTGGTTGAGTCAGAGTAAGTATGTGAAGTCTGTGTTGGACAAGTTTAGCATGGCAGATTGCAGACCATTGTGTGTTCTTGTTTCTATGGGAACAAATTTATCTATGGATGATTGTCCAAAATCTCCTAGTGAGGTGGAGGACATGAGAAAAGTACCTTATGTGAGTGTAGTTGGCAGCCTTATGTATGTTATGGTCTATACTAGACCAGACATTTCCCAAGTAGTGAGAGTCCTGAGTTGGTTTATGGCTAAACCTAGATGGGTACATTGGGATGCAATTAAGAGAGTGTTCAGATATTTGAAGGGTACATCAGAGTATTCCATATGATATCATGGAAACTCTTCTGGAGCTCCACATTTAGTTTGTATTCGTGGGTTTGTGGATTTAGATTGGGCAGGTGACATTGACAGTAGGAGATCCACTAGTGCCTATGTGTTCACTATGTTTGGTGGTGCCATTAGTTGGATGAGTAAGCAACAACCTGTAGTTTCTTTATCCATGATAGAAGTAGAGTACATGGTAGCTACTCATGCTTGTAAGGAAGCCATTTGGCTTAAGAGACTGTGTTTGGATGTTGGTGTTGATGTAGGACAGATTACAATTTGTTGTGATAGTCAGAGTGCTATTTTCCTTGCAAAGAATCCAACTTTCCATGCCAAAACCAAGCACATTGATGTGCACTTTCACTTTGTGAGAGATATAATAGAGGATGGAAAGGTAATTTTGGAGAAGGTAGATACAGTAAAGAATGTTGCGGATGCATTGACAAAACCTATGGGCATAGAGAAGTTCAGATGGTGTTTGGATTCTATGGGCCTCTCAGCCTATAGAAATTAAATCTTGTTATTTCCTTTGGCTCTTACAAGGTATTGACAAGTGGGAGAATGTTAGGAATAAGGTGTCTCAACCTTGTATATTTCCTTACATTTGATATTTTCCAAATGTCGGCACTTTGGACAATGTGTAAGGTAATCATGACTAAAATGGTTATGACAGATTCCTATGACGGTCATTAATATTTGTAAGAGCTAATTGAGGAAGTTTCGATGATGGGTGAAGACGTGCAAGACATGTGGAAACTAATCAGTTGAGTACTGTACACTCTTCTAATATGAATGCCTTTGGAAGTTGCCCTAAAAAGTGAAGCGCGTGATATAAGCATTTTTTAGGGTTGTGAATCTAAGAGAAGTTAGTGTATTGTTGGAACATTTTTATGATGCCAAATTTATCTTCAAAAGTCAATTATCTCCTGAAAGAAATTGCATTGCATGTGTATTGTAAACAGTATTAGTTTTGATTAATACATTGTGTAGGTTTTGGAGTGCTGGGGTTTTTTGCCGAAAGGTTTTCCCCAAGGTAAATCGTTGTGTCATTCTCATTTTTCTATGTATGCATGTTATTGTATTATCATTCTGTAATTGCTAAGGGTTAAATCTGAATTTGCATGATCCTCTTCTCAGAAATTTAGCGTAGGGAACTATTTTCCGCACACTTAGTTTCCTTTCAGTTTGCAGCTATGTGTCCATATCTACCACATGTTGTGCAATTTTCCCATGTGTTTTAATCCCAAACATATGAGTTACCAACTCTTCACGGTTGATAAGCATTTTCTTATTCTTTTGGCTTCCATGCTTGCTTTTTCTTTTTCCTACATTCATGAGATGTGTGGCCATGCATTTTGTAAGTGAAACAATATTTTTCCATGTAGGATTCCTTCTTTGGTTGTTTCACCTTAGATCCAAATTCATGTGCTTTGTGTCCATGCTTGTTATAGTTATAACATTTACCTATGAGTGTAGATGTGGATTTAGGAATACCTTTAGCTTTGTTCTTGCAAATATTTGAAGTGTGGCCTAGTTTTCCATCATGATTGCATGATTGCTTCTTTGGTTTTGAATTTGTGTAGACATCCTTTTGATTAGCTTGGTTTGATGATTCTCCATGCTTAGTATACCCTAGACCGATATTGTTGTTGAGTCTTCTTTGTCCATCTAGAAAATCATCCATTATTTTTGTGCTTTCTTCATCTTTCTTGATCATATCATTATGTTATTGTTGAATCCTTGCTTCATGCTTCAGTCTCTCATTTTCTTCTCTTAGCTCACCAATAGCTTTTAATTTCCCATTGAGTTTTATGTTCACTTGGTTTGCCTCATGGCTCATAAGAACTATTTGATTAGTGATCTCATGATGATGTTTAGTAAGTATTTGTATCTCAGTTTCTCTCTCTTGTAGCTTTTCAGTGATCTTCCTCCTATCATTAATAGCTAATGTCCTTTCTTTTTTAGCTTGTCTAGCATTATTCATTACATCAATCATCCTTATCATATGTGTCTCTTGACTGATTTGCAGTACCTTTACTTGTTCTATCAGATGTTTATTGATTTCATTCAGACTTGTAATTCTTCCATCAGATGTGTGTGATATATTGCTAGATGTAGATCTTGATGACTCAAATAAATCAGATATCTCTTCTTCATGATAGTCAGTTTCATTGCAACAATATGCCATAACTTTTCTTTCATCCAGTAGCTCTCTCATCTTGATTATTGCTTCTTTGTATTTCTCATAGAATATCTGTATCTGTAACTTCTGATTCTCAATATTCTTATCAAGCTTATACATTTCCATTGTATGATCTTTTCTCTCAAGTGATTTAAACTTCTCCAAATAAGAGATCTAGCTCTGATACCAATTTTTGGAATAATGGAATGGTGTGTATTGAGAGGGGAGGGGTAAATTAGTAACCTTAAAACTTTTTATCAATTAACCCTTAATACTTTGTTCTTTCATTACCAACCATTGATGATTTTCTACCTTATGCATGTAATATAAAAACATAAACTTAATTGCATGTAAACATTCATGAAATTTAAGTACACATGACACAAGAATTGGTAACATAGAAAATCCATGTTAGAAGGTAAAAACTACGGTGGGGATGAAACCCACAAAGCTTCACTATCTGTAGAATGGAAGGTGTCGGTTAAGGCTACAAGTGTGATCACTTCTGATGATCTTACCATGTCAAGAGTAACATTTTATAGTGGTTAGGTCTACTCGGTTAAGAGATTTAGCAATACTATTAAGTGTGCTCTCAGTTAAAATATTTACATTAAGAATATTAAGTCCACCTTCTTAAAGGATTTCTTCTATTTGCTACAATTGTTAGAGAGTAGTCAAAATTAATTTTTGACCTGATAGTATGCAATCTTGAATTTTTGAACACATATCCTTTAAGTACATAGTGTATATGTATCACCTATAGTGATTGATTAATATCTTTGTTCTACTCGGTAGTCTTGAATCTTGTTCCTCATAACTGAATTATGTCTTTTGTGTCCTTCTTCATGAAACTCTCTGTCTGATCCATATATGTTTGTTGCAGCTACAATCATCTTTTTCTGATTGATTACTACATCTATTTATACAATGTATTGACCTAATTTAGGTTTCATGATTTGAAATAAAAACTCTATGATCCAAGGTTTACAACTTGACCTTGATCTCCTAGTTTGCATGTTTACAATCAGTTAGACTGATTAAAAAAATTACATATGCTTTACTTGTCCCTCAAGAAATGGTTTTAAAGATAAACATAAAGCTAAATATAAAACTCTGTTAGTAATAACTGAGAGGGGGGGTGAATCAGTGGCCTCAAAAATTAATCCTTAAATCAACCCTTAAAACTTAGTACCAAAAAATTATACCTCTAGTTATCTTTAGTCCTATAAGATGAATGCCTCCAAATACTTATATCAAATTACTACTTGTTAGAATGCTTTGTAAAACCTTCTACTATATTTTTACCGATAAGTAGTCTTTCTATTTACCAAAATACAGTAAATAAATAGTGTATACCGATCAATCTAGATTTACTTATGTGAAATACAAAACAATAAAGTAATGACTCATAAACACATTAACACATGGGTTTTTAAAGTGGAAACCATGTTAAAGGAAAAACCACTAGGATAGGTAACCCAAATTTTCACTCTTCTAAAGTGAGATTGGTGAAGAGCCAACCTTGTTAAAGGTTACAAACACAATGTTAGGTGTGACCTTGTTAGAGGATTTAAATGAATAGTTTTTCACTAAGTATTTGGCATCTAATGCTACCATCCTCGATCAAACACTCACTTGGCATGTCAATAGGTATCGGGCATATCCAATGCTACTTTGTATGATCAAACTTTTTAATACTCCTTTGGATGTATCTCAATTAGAAAAGACTTTTAAGTCCTGCTTGGTTAAGAGACTTGATGCTTCAATGGTTAAATTGAAATAGTAAATTAGTTTGTTCACATATACAACTAGAATTGCAAATTTTTAGATCTATTGTAAGTTCATTACCTTCTGATCAATGTTATCAATTCAATACCTTTTCTCCACACTGTTCTACTCTGTGATGTTGTATCACTGTTCGTCGGTGTCTATAGAATTTAGCTCTTTCCTTAGCTTGATTGATCAGGTCTAAATGAAGACTTTCTTCTCCTTTAGAATCTCTTCAGCATCTACTCTCTTGTCACTCCCCTAATTCATATTGAATTAGCTTGTCTCTTATATAGACATGATTTCACCGTTTCTTGGCTTTCTTGATCTTGGCGTGATCCAAAATTCTCTCCAATTAGATTTAAAGAAAAACTCCTATTTTATCTCGTAGAGATCTTCTTTCCAACTGGACTAAACAGCTATAAATCCTTTACTTATCTATGGCTTTATCTTGTCGATTAAAACAAGGATAAGTACTAGTTAAGTCTATATTTAGCTCTTAATAACTAAGTCTTTTGTCATTTATGAACTCTTTGTTTTGTCAATCAATACTTCAGTTAGTCATCGGTGACAACTGACTATTCCATCGGTGTGACTTTAGTTATCTTCAGGATCTTTGTCCATCGGGTAGCACTACAATTCTGTCCATCAGGTTACACTGTGCTTTTTCTCATTAGGTAACACTGTGAATTTTCTCGTGGGTAATTCTGTGCTTTTGCTTGTCGAGTAACACTATGACTTTTCTCTTGTTGGTTTACTATGTCCATCGATGTGCACTTCGTCGGTGTATACAGTCACTTTGTCAATACTTAAATCTTATGCATTACTAATAGCATAGCCTTTGATTCATTGGTTCTTTTAAGTATTTATCAATATTTACATGACCATACAGATTATATCAAGTTGACATCAATGACAATACAATACATTAATTGATTTAATGTCTTGCATTTAACTTTTTGTGTCTTAATGATCATCAACTTAACATCTTCAAACATTCAATCAGTTATAGTTCATCAATCTCTCCCGTTGGCATTGGTGGAAACACACTTCATTATCACACTATATTATCACTAATACAATATGAAATATAACAGTTGAAGTTCATCAAACTACCAATCTTATGTACGATAGCCGATACAAATATCTGGTCCTCGGTAAGCTCACATAGCTTAGATTTGATTCTTGTAACTCTCTTTCTATCTTCAATCCCTTCACTGGATAGATGTAGAATCTTTCTTCTTCTAATGTGATGTGTTCTCTTTTTGTGTCAAACTCTCTCCCTTTGACTATTCTTTTCTTTTGATGTCTCTTTTCTCTCTTGTCAGCAATCTCTCCCTTTGTATGTACTCTCCCTTTCTGGTTACATCTCTCCCTTTGGGTAATGTGATAATGGATATAATCTCTCCCTCTAATAGAAATGCCAAACAAATATTTGACAGTAACGACAAACAATCCTTTCTATCCATAATATACTCCTTGAATTTCTCAATTCATCAGCAATACAATAACTCTGGTGCTTGGAGTAGATAAATACCTTGTTGTGCACATATGTATCTTTGAAGTCCATCTCTTTGTTTGCATCAACATGAATGATATTCTGATAATATGTAGGTTGATACAGCCTTCTATTCATCTTACTGACCAATAGACAAGGGTTTGGCCCCTAGTCTCTTTCTCAAGTAATCAAATGTATCCTTGGGTAGTGGCTTGGTGAAGATATCAGCTAATTGTTCCTCTGATTGCACATACTCAAGTATCACCTCATTTTCTTGACACAAGAATGTCATCGATACAAAATGGATATTCACGAATAAACTGAATATGAGAACTAGTGAGAACCAGAAGTAATTCTTTTCACAGCATTCATATGATATTCCTTGGGATTAGCATAAAACATTTCAACTATTCCTACTGCATGTGCAATATCTGGTCTATTATGTACAACATACATGAGTTTTCCAATCATTGATATGTACAAAGTTTGATTTACCTCAAGAGACTTGTCCTCCTTTTTAATTTTACATCCAGTTGCCATCGGTGTTCCAACTAGCTTGGAATCTTCCATCTTGAATATTTTCAGCACTTCCTTGAAGTATTTGGATTGTGTAATGAAAATACCTTCATCTTGTTGCATGATCTGTAGACCAAGAAAGAACTTGATCTCTCCAAACATATACATCTCAAACTCTTTTCTCATTTCATTTGCAAATGATTTGCATAGCATATCATTGCCTCCAAATATGATGTCATCAATAAATATTTCAGCAATCAAAATGTTAGCATCAGTATCTTCCTTCTAACTAAGATTATTGTTTTCACTAGTTCTTACAAATCTAATACTTATGAGATAGGAATTAATTCTTTCATACTAGGCTCTTGGTGCTTGTTTCAATCCATAAAAGGCTTTGTGTATTCTACATACCATGTTCCTCTTGTCTGGATCAACAAACCCTTCTAGTTGCTTAGTGTATACCTCTTCCTCAAGTATTCCATTTAGGAATGCAAACTTGACATCCATTTGGTATACCTTGAATCCTTTGAATGCAGCATAAGAAAGTAATATTCTCACTCCTTCTATCCTAGCAATGGGTATAAAGTTTTCTCCATAGTCAATCCCTTCTTCATGTGCATACCCCTTTCATACTAGTCTTGCTTTGTTTCTGGTGACTTCTCCATTCTTATTCAGTTTATTCGTGAATATCCATTTTGTATCGATGCCATTCTTGTATTTAGAGACATACTTCTAGTTCTCATATGGATTTTCTGGTGATATCAAATTTGTGTTTAGATGTCTAATTTGTGATTTTGAGCCCAAATTTGTCAATTATTCACTTGATAATGATGAATGGATAAGTTCTATGAATGAAGAGATTGAACAGATAGAGAAAAACAAGACATGGACACTTGTGTTTAGAGACTTACTTCTGGTTCTCATACCAACCTTCTTATCTCCAATCATCTGGTTTTGTGGATGGTTCCTTTTGACATACCTGGCAAGTACAGGTTCAATTCTTTGTTTATCATCTTGATCATCATTGTTTCCTTCATTCTAATCTCAATCGCTTGGTACATTATCTTGAGAAATATATTGATTTTCAGTATTTGCAACCTGATGCTCGGTTGCAATATTCTATTTCTTGGGAGATATACATTGGTGTTCAGGTAGAGTGTCAGGTTCTTCATTGTAAACAAACCTATTTTAGTCCTCTGGTTCTTTTGTGCTTTCCTTTTCATTCTTCTCTGTAAATTCATCTATCGTTACATTTACACTTTCAACAATTTTAATAGAGGCTTTATTGAGACATTTATAAGCCTTTCTCTTGGTGGAAAACCCTAGAAAGATACCTTCATCACTTTTGGAGTCAATCTTTCCATTTCTATCATCTTTTAAGATATAGCATTGACTACCAAATATTTTGAAGTAACTTACATTGGGTGTGTAACCATAGCATAGCTCATAGGGTGTCTTCTTGGTGTCTTTCTTCAATTGGACTCTATTCAATGTGTAAACAATAGTACTGATAGCTTCCCTCTAGTAGATTTGGGTGATGTCTTTCTCTATCATTAGTGTCCTTGTTCAATCAACAATGGATATGTTCCTTCTTTCAACAATTCCATTTTGTTGTGGTGTTCTCGATGCAGAGACCTGTCTTTTGATTCCATGTTCATTACAAAATTTAGTGAATGCATCTGAAATAAATTCCCCTCCTCTATCTAATCTTAAGAATTTCAATTCTTTACCACTTTGTTTTTCTACCATTGCTTTCTACCATTTAAACACCTTGAATGCTTCTGGTTTATCTTTTAGAAACATAATTGTCATCATTCTAGAGTAATCATCAACAAAGAGAATGAAATATCTATCACCATAGTAACTCTTTATCCTCATGGGTCCACATAGATCAATATGGACTAATTCTAGAATCACATCAAATGTATGGTTTTTTCTTTTGAAACTATACTTTGTCATCTTACCTTTTTGACAATTTTTGCACATGATATTGTCGGGCTTAGTCATCATCGGTATGCCTCTTACATTTCTCTTTTTGCTTATCTTTATCATGTAAAATTTTACATGACACAATATTTTATGCCACAACCATATGTCTTCATTTCTAACCATTAAGCAAGTGGTTTCAGTATCATTTAGATAGAATAAGTTACCTTTTTTTTTCTCACCGGTACCAATCAACCTTCCTGATTTATTGAAGATCTTTGCCTTCTTATTTTCAAATGCTACTCTGTGACCTGAATTATTCAATTGAGAAACAATCGATAGATTATAATTCAATCCTTTCACCCAATAAGAATTTTCACATTTTATCAGGTTATTCAACATTATAGTTCCTTTACCTTCAACTGGACAAGGTTTATCATTACCCATTCTTATTGAACCACCATTATAGTATTCAAAAGTCTCAAAATTTTGTTTTTCACTGGTCATATGGTGAGTGCAGCCACTATCTATGATCCAGACATCATTTTTACTAACTTTAGATATGAGTACATTTTCTACATACCTTTCTTCATCTTCATCTAAATCATCTTTTACTACCACAAGCACCATCTCAATGTCTTCATCAGATTCGGTGTCAGTATCTTCATCTTTTCATGTAGCTAGGTAACTGGCCTTCTTTCATTTGTCCTTGTAGTCTCAAGTATCTCTTCTTTCTGATTGTTGATTGCTTCTATAATCTCAGTTATCACCTCTGTCAAACTTCTTTTCAAATGATCTGTCATTACTTCTGTCATATTTTCTCATATTAGGACATCTTGCAAATAAGTGCCCAATCTCTTTACAATTAAAACATACAAGCGGTAATTTACCTTTGTATTTACCTTTGCCTCTCTCATTTCTTGTATTACAGATACTCTAATAGCATAAGTAGGTGGTAAGGCTCTTAGAATTTTACTTACCACTGTCTCTTCATATAGTACACCTCCATCTCCTTGGATAGCATTGACTACCTCTTTGATTCTTGTAATGTAATGTGTGATGTTTTCACCTTCTTTCATTCTAAGATCATCAAACTTTCCTCTAATGCTTTCTGACTTGGCTCTCAGAACATTTTTATCACCACCATGTACGAGCTTCAATTTATCCCACATCTTCTTTGTAGTTTTGCATGCTTTGACATCTTCAAATTCAGCATCGGAGAGTGAAGAAGCAAGCTTTATTATCATGCAGTTGGGCTCATGCTTCTCTCTCATTTGTTCAACTATGAGTGCTCCTGTGGGCAACACATATTCAATATCTAAGTATTGAGTAACATCATTTCCAATACCTGATAAGTGTAGTCTTATCATGCTTTTCCATGAAGAAAATTTCTCTTTGTTCAACTTAGGCACATCTCATTTGTTCATCTTGTGATCTTTAGCTTAGGTCTTGAAACCTTCCTTCTAAGCACACAAGCTCTGACACCAATTGTTAGTAATAATTGAGAGGGGGGTGAATCAGTGGCCTCAAAAATTAATCCTTAAATCAACCCTTAAAAATTAGTACCACAAAATTATACCTCTAGTTATTTTTAGTCCTATAAGATGAATGCCTCCAAATACTTATATCAAATTACTACTTGTCAGAATGTTTTGTAAAACCCTCTACTGTATGTTTACCAATAAGCAGTCTTTCTATTTACTGAAATACAGTAAATAACTAGTGTATGTTGATCAATCCAAGTTTACTTATGTAAAATGCAAAACAATAAAGTAATGACTCGTAAACACATTAACACATGGATTTTTAACGTAGAAACCCTGTTAAGGGAAAAACCATTGGGATCGATAACCCAAATTTTCACTCTTCTGAAGTGAGCTCAGTGAAGAGCCAACCCTATTAAAGGTTACAAACACATTGTTAGGTGTGACCTTGTTAGAGGATTTAAACGAATAGTTTGTCACTTAGTATCTGGCATCTAATGCTACCATCCTTGATCAAACACTCACTTGGCCTGTCTATAGATATTGGGCATATCCAATGCTACTTTGTATGATCAAACTTTTTAATACTCCTTGGGATGTATTTCAATTAGAAAAGACTTTTAAGTCTTGCTCATTTAAGAGACTTGATGCTTCAATGGTTAAATTGAAATAGTAAATTGATTTGTTAACATATACAACTAGAATTTCAGATTTTCAAATCTATTGTAAGTGCATTACCTTTCTATTCAATGTTATCAATTCAATATCTTTGCTCCACATTGTTCTTCTCTGTGATGATGTATCACTGTTTGTCCGTGTCTGCAGAATTTATCTCTTTCCTCAGCTTGATTGTTCATGTCTGAATGAAGACTTTTAGAATCTCTTCAGCATCTATTCTCTTGTCACTCCCCTAATTCATATTGAATTATCTTGTCTCTTATAGAGACATGATTTCACCATTTCTTCATTTTCTTGATCTTGGCATGATCCAAAATTCTCTCCAATTAGATTTAAAGAAAAACTCTTGTTTTATCTCATAGAGATCTTCTTGCCAATTGGACTAAACAACTTTAAATCCTTTACTTATCTATGGCTTTATCTTGTCAATTAAAACAAGGATAAGTACCAATTAAGTCTATATTTAGCTCTTGACAGCTAATTTTGTTGTCATTTCTGAACCCTTTGTTCTTTCAGTCAATACTTTAGTTAGTCATTGGTGACAACTGACTGTTCCATCTGTGTGACTTCAGTTGTCTTCGGGATCTCCATCCATCAGGAAACACTGCAATTTTGTTTTTCAGGTTACATTGTGCTTTTTCTTGTCGGGTAACACTGTGACTTTGCTCATCGATAATGTTGTGCTTTTGCTCATTGAGTAACACTGTGACTTTTCTCTTGTTGATTTACTTTGTCTATCTATGTGCACTTTGTCGGTGTATACAGTCACTTTGTGAATACCTAACTTTTATGCATTACTGATAGCATAATCTTTGATTCATTGGTTCTTTGAAGTATTTAGCAATATGTACATGACCATACAGATTATATCAAGTTGACATCAATGACAATATAATATATTAATTGATTTAATTTCTTGCATTTAACTTTCTATATCTTGGTGATCATCAACTTAACATCTTCAAACATTCAATCAGTTATAGTTCATCAAAACTCAAGTGTTTTATATGACGTGTAACTCAGATCCATATTTCTCATAAATAAAAATGTATCTTGGTAGACTGGTTCTCATGTTGCTTTGTAGTCTATGCTCTTGGGTTTCTCTATTAACTGTGTTATCGGTTTACTCTGTAAACTATATGTCAATTATTGTTGTGCTAATACACTTTCGGTGATCTCTACACTTGTCTTTTTTGGTGACCTCTTCACTTGATTGTTTTAGTGTCCTCTGTTTGTTGTCACTCAATTATCATGTTACTGACAGTTCAAAAATTGTTTCCTTTGTATACTAATGACAAAATATGATCATCATAATCTACACTTAGCCAATTAATTTTTGAGTGACTTAAATTGGTGTGTAGGTTGAATATCTCTTTATTCCTACAGTTTTGTACTTACATCTTTTGTTTCATATAACATCAGCAATTAATGCCAAGTATCTTTTGTTGCTTCTAAGTAACATGCAAAATCATATTGTCACTCAAAATATGAGTTCTTATGAACAAAACCTACTTTCTTTTTCCTCCCACTTACTAATCAAATCTTCATTCTGGGTAGGCATAGGCTCAATACCTTAAGTGTCTTTAGCATGTCCTTATTCAACAAAATAATTTCCATTTTTAGCTTTCAAAGATTGAATATAGTGCCATTAAATCATTCTATGGTCCTCAGAGGATCTTCTACAACAAATATGGTCATATCTCTTCATACACCTTTGATGGTTTAAAATTCATAGTGTCTTTTAACCAATGACAACTCTTCTTTAACACATAGAACATCAAATAACTATATATATGTGATAGCTTCATGGCTTCAAGACACTCCAAACAAAAAATCCTTTTTTTGGTTGTTGTAATGCCTATTTATATGTAGTAAAAAATAAATCACAACTCTTTTTGAATGGCTTCTCCTTTACTCACAATTCCTCCATAATGCTTTCAACATTTTCCATGGCCAAACAACACACCCTCATACTCTATCTTATGCTAGTATTCCAAGAACCTCATTGTTAATTCTAACACCATAAAACTAAAACTCAATATCAATACAAAAACCAAAAAATAAAATAAAACTCTCATTTTTTATCTTACAAAGTGAACTAGGTTACATCCTTATAAAGAAAACAAAGTAAGATAGTCCTAAAGACTCAATCCAACTGTCAAAGATATACTCATTATCCTACACCTAACCTATTTCCTGATGCAATTACACATCTCTTTTCTCGTCATGTATTCCATTAAAATAAAATCCCCAAATATAACAATAATTTGTAAATGTATTTTTATCATTTTTTTACAGGACAAAAAACGTTGAATGAAAACTAAAATAGGTAAGTGAAAGACCAATAAAGAAATTCCTCTTGAAATTTTATAGCACTTGTTTTCCATAGCTATTACTACAGAAATTTCACAATGCATCACTGAAGGGTAGTTCTATACCAAGGAAGAAAATTCATTAGTAGAAAATGGTAAAGATGCTTGAGAGGCAAGGTAAAAATTTAAAGGCGGGAGAGGATTACTCACATCACCACAATTTTCTTCCAACATTTGAACCACTTTTCTTATACTCGGTTGATATGTTGAATTGTACTTAATGTACCATAGTGATAATTTGGTCATTCTTATAGCTATCTCATTTTGTTTGCACCTTTTTTCTTCTTTGTCTCTTCCTCTGAGCCTCCTCCCTGACTTCCCATTGCCTTCCAACTTTAATTCCCAAACTGGAATATACATTTGACTAGATTGGCTCACCTGCAAATCTATGTTCCTTCTTCCCCCAATAATTTACAATAACACCATCCAAAAGCTATAAACATCTGATTTATCTATCAGGGGCCCCAAATTTGTATTCCACATCTCTGGTGCAACATACCTTTGCATTCCTCTTGTGGTATAGAGAAGCTGGTATTGAAGTATGTGAAGAAGGGCATTAGAAGGGACGTGAAAAATGTCATTCAAGCAAAAAATGCCTATGTTACATGAAACCCTACTAATATGGATATACATGAAACCTCAATATAAATGGAATAGAAAACAATAAATCAAATCATAATATATATAGCCTTTGTACTAAAACCCTAATTACTCTAGATCCCCCAAGATATTATAAATTATATTAAAATGATCTTATTCTTCAATTTTTAATTACTAGGTTTGTACTTAATTACAACTGAAGTAAAAAAACAATAAAATTGATATGCTAGAATAAATAACTATACGCCTCTCTCTCTGGTTCCCACAGTTTTCCAAAGGCGAGGGTTAGTAGAAAAGGTTTCACAAATGAATGTGAATCAAGTATGTAATGACTACTAAACGAATAACAGAAATGTGAGCAATAAAATGTACAAGCAAGAGAAAGGAAGACGAATAAATGCAAACCCCATGATGCTTGAAGCTTCTATTGTTTCTCTCTACTCCTTCCGAAACGATGTTCTTGATGCTCAGTATTGGCGGGGCAGCATCTATGACTTGAGAAGCTTCGAGAATTTGACAATTGAAATGTGTGTGTGTGGTCGCAAGATGGCTTGAATGCTAGAACCAAACTGACAGAGTAAT
>MU226547.1:4924171-4939503 GCA_018584345.1 Thuja plicata | reverse complement strand
ATCCTGGACCCTTCAAATGGTTATGAAGGGTTTATTATATAGGAATTGGTGATGATATGAACGGTTGAGATCAATCCCAGAGATGGGGAGATGAACAGTTGAGATCAAAAGGAACAGGAGAGGTCCTTAGTAAACTCCACCTCTTTATTTGGTAAAGAGGAGATAGGGTTTGGTTAACTAAAGAGCTATTTATGAGTTACTTTTTTGAACTGAAGAGGTGGGTGAAGTTACCCATGTGGACTGGAGAAATGGGTGGAGTAACCCATGTGATCTAATTGGAGTTATATCGTTGAAGATAAATGAATATTTAATTTATTTATTTAATAATTGTTTTCAACATGTGAGATAATTGAATTCTTTTTTATTAAGAATTGCTTTATTTGATGAAATTAAATTAATTTAATTGAAATTAATTTAATTGGAAGAATTTAATTAGTAAGTTTAAATATTTGAATTTAAACTATAGGAAATTGAGTTTAAATAATTAATTAATGGTAATTAATCAATTAAAGCTTATTTAATTAAATAAAATTAATTATTTAATTAATTTTGGAAATTTGATTAGATGATTTGGGGAATGAATTTAGAATAAAATAGATGATTAATTAGTGATTAAAAAACCATTAATTAATAGATGAAAATTAGTGTTTTTAATGTAAAGTCGCAAGCCTGTCCATTTTAGGGTGTCTACATTTGCCCCTCTTTGATGCGATGTGACTTGTTGCAATGTATCAAAGATTTTTTGATTTTGCCCCAGCTTGCCTCGGCATTTAGTAGGTGTATTTATGCCCCCTCAACAAATTTAAGAAAAAAAGTCGCGAGATGAGTGTTAATTTGTTGAAACTGCAAATTGTGGAACTGGGTAGCTGACGGATCTGAAAAATAGTTTAAAATGCCCCTGTAATTGACCTTTGAAGTTTTTGGGGACCGGGAAGAAATTTCGGACCTCCTAGGTAAAATTAGGGTTTTTTAGAACCCCTATAAGTAGCTGAGAGAGCTCTTCATTTGTCACTTTGTGATTTGGACCTTTTATCTTCTTGGTGAGTTTGTTTATTATTTTCTGCTTCCTTTTCTTCCTGTTTTCAAGCGATGGCGGGTCTTCCAGGTGTTGTTCACATTTCTGATCGAGTCCGTTCGTACCGGTGACCTGCTGGCTCCGGACATCCAGTGAGTTTCATCGCTTTGCATGCCATTTATTACATTATTTATTGCTTTTAAATTTTGTACTTTTTTGAAAAATTTCTGCCTTTACCGCAATCACCTGCGGTTTTGCCGCAATTGTAGTTTAAATGCCGCAATTGATAAAAGTGCCGCATTTGCCTTCTTAAAATGTTGCAATTGTTGTTTGAGTGCCGCACTTGTAGTTTAGGTGCCGCATTCACATAAATGTACCACAATTGACCATGTTTAATGCCGCAATCAAGTTTTTAACACTGTATACCTAATGTCTTTGTCAGTTATCTCTCTTTTAGCTTCTATTACGTTCCTCAATATCTGAAATTGATAATTTTTCATTTTCTGTAATCTCTATGTAGTTCGTCAGGCATATCTTGCGGTGTCGAGAGTCCAGGCCAGCGGGACTCATTTATAGATTTCAGCTTTCAGAGGATGAGAGGTCAGTACTTCGTGACCTTGGATTATATTGGATCTGCTATATGCCTGAGATCACGACCAACAGGGGTCTAATCTCCACTCTTGTAGAGCGATGGCATTTGGAGACCTGTACTTTCTGGTTGCCCACTAGGGAGTGCACTGTTACTTTGGAGGATGTATATCACATCCTCCAACTCCCTATCTAGGGCGAGTTAGTGGAGTATTCTACCCGCACTGGTGTGACTACTTTGACTGAGCTTACTGGACTGCCCCGGGATCATCTCGGGCTTGTCGAAGGTTACGACATTCTATGGTCAAGATTCAGACTTGGCTTAGATAGACTATCCACATTGCTAGGTAGTTTGATTTGTGGGATCCTTTGCCCCAATTGCCGTTAGTGTGGTTTTTCTGTAGACTTTGGGAGTGTTCTCCAGACTATGGTCTGAGACCATATTGTCTTTGCGTGGGGCCCATGCATGTTGGCTCACATGCATTTTCATATGATGTATGTGGCTTACCTTGATGGTAAGTCACTGGGTTATAGCACCACATTATTGCAGATTTGGGCGTGGGAGCATATAGTTGTCTGTCGTCCTATGGGTGCTCGTGCTCTCCCGGCTGATAGGCCATATGTATATATGTATGATGGTGCGATTGTACAAACCCATATGGGTCATCTTTCTTACTGGCGACAGTAGCTGGACATTATTCCATATTTTATCTAGAGACCGTACTGAGATTGTCCTATTTGGGATGGTGAGGATGTCCATCTTCCTTTTTGTAGACAGTAGAGATATCTAATTGGTCGCATCAGTGACCATGTACATATGATTGATTTCCATAACATCGACAGGGTGTTATGATAGTTTGGCGAGCAACAGGATGATTTAGATTCTTATGCTTATTTTGCTCGGCGATCGAGGGATGCTCGTGTCTGGGGTGTTGTAGTGTCACTTGATGCTGCTCGCACTAATTTTTTAGGACTACTTCCTGTAGCATGGACCTGGCATTCTTCTACTGTTGACCCAGGTTTATCTTTTATGATTTCTTATGTACTTCTTTTCTTCTTTCTGATTTGTGCTCATATATTACTTTTGATACTTGTGTATATCTTATGTGGTACTGATGGTTGACTTATCTTTTGTAGGTACTACTCCACAGTATGATGCCCATTGGTTGCTGCATCATCCTGTTGCCTTGACAGATGTTTCACATCCTATTCCTACAACTATCATGCGGAGGGCTCGATGGGTACGGTGTGGCAGGGGAGGCCGTGATGGAGGGGTGGTGGACAAAGAGGGAGGGATGGTGGATGGGATGGTGGTCGAGGGAGAGGTGATGATGGTGGGAGGGATGGAGGATAGGGGAGAGGTGACGATGGACGAGATGATCCTAGTCCCGGGGGTGCTAGTGGTGCAGTGAGGATGGGAGGTGGTTGGAGTGGTGGTTAGTCCTGAGTTGGGCTAGGTGCCATTTTAGATGAGGAGGAGGCACCCCAGTTGGTGCACAGAGTTCGCAGGTGTATGGCAGCAGTTTTGGCTCCCCAATAGGAGGATCGGGTTGTTATAGAGGAGGTAGATGTAGATATCGCAGATATAGATGTGGAGGCTCTTGATGAGCAGAGTGTCAAGACCAGATCCTCAAAGGAGAGTGGCAGTAGCAGGAGTAGTACTGGGGAGAGCTCTAAGAATGAGGATGATTCTGTGGTTGTTAGGCGGAGGTGAGGTGAGGGGCTGGGCAGAGAGGCAGAGGAGGGAGACATGGATGTAGCCATGGGTGGGATGGATGATGATCCTTCTGAGGTGGAGTGCCTGACCCAGCAGGTTCAGGACCTTCAGGCCCGACTTGCCCTATTTGATGCACATGCTACTGCTTTAGAGGCTCGAGTTATAGCAGTGGAGTCTAGAGAGCGACAGGCTCAAACTGAGGTCCGTGCATTCATTGACAGTGTACAGGATGTTGGTCAAAGAGACATTTTGGATAGATACTACAGATTTGGGCGAGATTCTTAGAGGGAGATAGATTACTGGAGACAACATTATGAGGGTGCAGTTCTGGTAGAGTAGCGAGTGCCTAGCTACACCACTTCCCAGAGATCGAGCTGAGCCTAGCAGTCCCAGAGTAGTGGTATTGGAGCACCCAATTCTTCTCATAGACCACCTTCTGATATGCCACCCCCTCATCCACCTCCTAGCGAGGGTGGGGGTAGCACATGCTGATTCCATTATGTATGATGTACCATTTTTTGTCATGATGCCATTGTATACACTCTGAGTAGTACCATTTTTGTATCCTGATACACTGATATTTATTGATATACATGTTGATTACCTTCTTTTGATCAGGCTTGTGACCCTTCATAGTACTCAGATATTTTGATATTATGAGATGCAGCTATGTTCTGATATGATGTGCAATGATTTTACTTTCTATATGTATGATTCTACATGATTAGATGATGAGATGTATATGCAATGTGTTTCTATTATGCAGACTCGTATATGGATGATTTACTTTTCTATGATACTGACTTGTTATGCAGGATGGTGTAAAATGAGATGCATGGTTATATGAGATTTTTTATAGATGCATGTGTTTTTGCTTTATCATGTATGCGACTACAATGTTTCTTTCCTTTTTTTTTTGATGCACTTAATGGAATGAATGCAATCTATTATGCATAAAATATCTGAGTAATGCATGTGCTAATTAGAAAGAAGTTAGTTTGGATAGATGTGTTTTGAGATTGATCCAATAGAATGTAATGATAGAAAAGTTTCTTCTCTCTTTTTTTTGCATTTTGTGGATAGATATGATCTGATAGAAAGGATGAATGTCCCAAGTCACTGCCCCTATTTCCAATAATTATCATCATTGCATCTTTTTTTTTGTATTTTTTGATATTCTGGAAGAGCGTTGAATGATCCAGTTCACATACCACCTGGATACTGCCACGACCTCTTGATAGCAGAAGGAGTAGAGAGATTGAATAGAAAGAGACCCATAGTGCACCCAAATATTGACCATCTGGATTCAACTATTTTCCCTGTTTGAAAAGAAAGAGAGCCAAGAGCACCTAGATATTGACCATCTGGATACCATCGTGAGCTCTTGATTTCTAAAAGGGAAAGCCAAGAAAACAAGATAGAACTCCTATGCCCCTAGAGTCTATCTGGATAGCATCGTGAGCTCTTGTTTGCAACATAAAGGGAAAGACCATAAAAACCAAGATAGAACTCCAAAGCAACTCAGAGTCCATCTAAATAGTGCTGCGAGCTCTTGATTCTATATAGAAAACAAGCAAAATAAAAGAGAAGGAATGTCCAATTCTTTCCCAGGTATTAGCTTAGATCATGGAACTACATGGCTATCAGATAAGTGATAGTGCCTATCGCATTTATCCTAAATCATCATGGCCCTAAAATTGAAGTGAACATTCAACAGACAGCAATCAAAAAAAATAAGTCATGATCAATCATAGCTACTCTCCTCACATGGTGGATCCTGGAGTAGCGTAAGAACATAACCCCAAAATATAGACTGACATCTGACTGACTTGACTGACCTAGTCAAAATTTTTGTGTGGTTCCTTATGTAGTTGGATTATCTTGATTGGCTTGGCTCTTTGGATAGGCTTGATTGCCTTGATTTGATTGATCGTGTTGGTAGCCGATTAAGCTATGTCAGATGGGACAAATGCGTGTTTGCAAAGCTCATGATTGTGATAGTATTGATTGATAGATTTGATTGTTCTGATCATATTGGTAGCTGATCATGCTATGCCAGATGTGCCCAATGCTTGTTTGCAAAGCTCATGATTGTGACAATTTTGATTGATAGATTTTGATTTGATCAATTTGGCAGCTGATCAAGCTATGTCAGATGGGCCCAATGCTGATTTGCAAAGCTGATGATTGTGACAATTGATTGACTAGGTGTGCTTGCCCCATGATCTCTTGATAACTGAGTTGGTTTTATTGCTTTGGGATTATGCAATTTGATTGTTTTTTATGAAGATTGATTTTCTCTTGATTTTTGATCTTTTTTTAGGATTTTTGATGAGTTTTCCAAAAAAATTTAGGATTTTTAGAACTTTTGGAATTTCCCCCTAGTCTGATGGACCAATAAGTAACCATGGGTAAGTACTTTGTTCTCATAGCGGATTGTGCTTTTGGATATTGTTTGAGTAGTCAGTCTTGCATTTTGAAGTGTGCTCAAGCTTTTGGAGCTCATTGATGGTGAAGCTGGATTTGAACACTTGGCGCCTGTTTGCCAGGTTTCACCAAGGTACCTACTCAATAGTGCCTGATTGCCAGGTTTACACTGAGAGAGTGATGTCATTTTCTCTTTACTTTTTTGCTTTTTTGCTTTTTTGTTGTCGCCAAGGCGCCTGATTGCCAAGTTTTCACCAAGGTAACTTTTGTAATTTTTTTTTTTTTTTTGGTATTTTCTGGATATGTAGATAAATGCCTTAACCATAGAGACCTTTAAAGGTAGAACCTTTTCAGGTGCATACTATTGATGTAGCTAGGGATTTGATCTCCTTTTGGTGTTGCTAGTATGAATGCCCCACTCTGAGTAGAGATGACAATAACAAATGGTCCTAGCCAGTTAGGCTCAAACTTTCTAGGTTTGACTCGCTCTACTTGATTCTTCTGATTTTCCATGAGGATAAGGTCTCCAACCTCAAATGTTTATGGCTTCATCTTCTTGTGATAGTTCCTTCTAAGGTGATTCTGATAGTCTTGTAAGTGGTCGAAGGCATGCTACCTTCTTTCATCTAGTAGTTCTAACTCACTAAGCCGTGCCACTCTATAGTCTTCGTCTAAAACCAAGTTCTTCAATGATATTCTCAGGGATGGGATTTCCACTTCAAGGGGTAATACCGCCTCTGTTCCATAGACTAGGGAGAAAGGAGTTGCTCTTGTTGGTGTTCTCACACTAGTTTTGTATGCCCGTAATGTGGGACTAAGCTGTAAATGCCAGTCTCACCCTGATTCATTTACTGTTTTCTTCAAGATTTTTAGGATCATTTCTTTTGTAGCTTCATCTTGGCCATTCCCTTGAGGGTAGTAAAATGATGAGAATCCTTGTTTGATGTGGAACTATTCACACAGGTCTTCAACATCCCTATTCTGGAAAGGTGTACCATGATCTGTCAGGATTGTTTGTGGGATCCCATATCGACAGATGATATGATTAAGCATGAACATTGATATCTATTTTCCAGTGATGTAAGTGAGGGGAATTACTTCCACCCACTTTGTGAAGTACTTTGTTTCTTCTATGATGTACTTGTGTTCGTTTGCTGAAGAAGGTGTTATCTTACCCACTAAGTCAAATCCCCACATTGAAAATGGAAATGGTGATGTGATGGGATTCAATTCCTAGGCTAGTGCATGGATGAGGTCTCCATGAATTTGACACTTTCTACACCTTTGAACATGCTTGTGTGAATCTATCTCTATTGTGGGCCAATAGTATCCCATGTAGATTATTTTCTTAGCTAAGTTGTTTCCACCTTCGTGGGTTCCACATATTCCTTCATGTACCTCGTACAAAGCTTTCTGGGATTCTATGGAAGTGAGACATCATAGTAATGTTCCATTGAGACTTCGTCTGTATAGAGTGGTAGAGAGGATTATATACCTAGAGGCTTGTTGGATGAGGGCTTTCCTCTGGTTCCTAGACAGGTCGGGAGGTAAGACATTGTTTTTGAGATAGCTATAAACATCTTGGTACCATGGGGATTCAGGACCAACAAGGACACACACTGATTCTGTGATAGATGCCTGATGTGATGGCACCAAGAGTTGCTCCACTAGAAACTAGAATTTGGTATCATTACCTGGAATATCAATCAGTGATGCTATGGTAGCCATCGCATCTGCCACTTTGTTTTGTGCTCTTGGGACTTGCTTGAAGAGAATGTAATGAAATTTGGTGTGCAATTGTTCCATTTGTGCTTTGTAAGGTATGAGCTTTTCATCTTTGGTCGTGTAGTCATTGTTGACTTGAATAATGACCAACTGTGAGTCTCCAAAGACCTTTAGGTTCTTGATTCTCCATTGGATTGCTATCTTTAGACCAATTACTAGTGCCTCATATTTGGCTATGTTGTTGGTGCACGGGAAGTTAAGTCTAAAAGACTTTGGGATTGTATCATGATTTGGGGTGATAAGAACTATCCCTGCCCCCGCTCCATGGTTTGTACATGATCCATCAAAATAAAGTTGCCATATTTTGATCACTGGTTGTATTGTCATGATAGATTCATCAAGAAAATTAGAGATAATAGGCTGGTGGTCTTGAATCGGTGCCTCTACTAGTTGATCGGTGATCACTTTTCCCTTGATAGCCTTTATGTCTACATACTCAATGTTGAACTCGCTTAAGATCATTACCCACTTGGCTAGTCATCCTGTGAGTGCTGCTTTGCTCAGAAGGTACTTGAGAGGATCAATATGTGCAACCAATTTCATTTGGTGACTCAACATGTAGTGTCTTAGCTTTTGTGAAGCGAACATGACTGTCAGGCATGACTTCTCAATTGGCATGTATTTTAGCTCATATCCAACCAAAGTCTTGCTTAGATAGTAGATAGCCCTCTCCTTTCCTGCATCATCATGTTGTGCCAAGAGGACACCTAATGCTGATTCTATCACTGAGATATATAGAAGCAATGGTCTACCTTGTACTGGTGGTACCAATATAGGAGATTTAAGAAGGTAGTCTTTGAATATCTGAAATGCTTTTTCACATTGCTCTGTCCATATGAACTTGATATCTTTATGCAATAAATGTTGGAATGGGTGGCACTTGTCTGCCAGTTGAGCTATGAAGTGTCTTATCGATTGGAGCCTTCCTTGTAACCCTCTTAGTTGTCTCAGGTTTGATGGTGGAGGCATGTCCAATATTGCCTTGACCTTTGCTGGATCCACTCCAATTCCTCTGTGTAATATTATGAACCCTATTAATTTTCCCGTTGTGACCCCGAATGCACACTTTTTTGGATTTAGTCAAACTTTGAATTCCTCCATTCTATCAAAGATGGGTCCCAAAACCTGTAAATGATCCTTTCAAAGTATGGACTTTGCTAGTATGTCATGCACATAATCTTCTATTGTCTTGTGTATGAGATCATGAAATATGGTTGTCATTGCCCTCTGATATGTTTCTCCAGCATTCTTTAAACCAAATGGCATGACATTCCAACAATATGTTCCCCAAGGACATGTGAAAGCCATTTTGTGTTGGTCCTCTGGCACTATCCTTATTTGATTGTAACCTGAGAAGCCATCCATAAGTGACAGCATTTCATGCCCTACAGTTAGGTCCACTATCATATCAATGTTTGGTAAAGGAAAGTCATCTTTGGGACATGCTATATTGAGATCCTGAAAGTCTATGAAAATTTGTATTTGACCACTGTGCTTTGTAACTGGTACTAGATTAGATATCCAATCCACATATGGTATAGGTCTGATGAATTTAGCATCCAAGAGATTTTTCAATTCTGCCTTGACTAGTAATACAACGTGAGGGTGCATCTTTCTTAGCTTCTATTTGACAGGTTTAGCATTGGGTAACAATGGGAGATGATGTAATACCAACTCCGAATCCAAGCCTGGCATATCTGAGTAGGACCATGCAAAATTGATCATTCTTTCTTTGAAGAAGTTGATGAACTATTCTCTCTCCTCAGGGGTGAGAGATTTTTCCAAGTAGATGTTCTTTTGGTTCTTGTCATCCCCCAAGTTGATTTCCTCTGTCTCTTTGGCTAACAATGCTAACTTCTCCTCTATTAAAGGAAGGGGTTCTCTCTTTCCATCTTCTAGCACCTCTGTGAGGTTTTTTCCAGAAGATACATCTTCTTTTAGCTTTTTATTCTTTTGTTCTTTTTTCATTTGTGGACTGGAAAGAGGAGCTTCCTCCCCGAAGTATGCTGCTCGATCTAGGTTGATAGAGAATCATGCCTTGTGATCTCCTAACAGAATGCCTTCCCTTAGTCCCATGAAATGAGTTATTGCCTCATCATTTTCAAAGACATCAAGATCAGGTGGTCCTTGTTGATCCCACTCTATAAGCTCAGGGTGTACAAGATAGACACTTTCACTACTGTTTGGCTTTGGTTGACTGAACAAGACTGCTGATATGGTGCCTATGAAATTGGACTGTGATGAGGATGCACCACTTGAGGTCTAATGAATGATATGTTTGTCTATACATGGTTTTTTGGTAATGGTCAATTGTTCAAACAGATCTGCTAGGTTTATGATAATATCGACTTGAGGGAAAAAGTAAGGGATTGATGGTTCAGAGTCATGGAGGGATCTCCACTCATACTCATTGGAGTCAATCTCAATAGAATGTTCATCTGATGTCTCACTTCTTTGGGTATTGTTGATTGCTGAGTGTAGGTTTATTTGTGATTGTGTGGATCCTTCTTCGGCAGGCAACAACTACGCTAATATGTTGCTTATTAGGACATGCTCAGTGTTGTGCCCCCAGTGCATCTCTTCTATTTGCTCATGATTGACTTGAATGTCTTGAATCACAAGACTAGTTCTTTGTTGTCCATAGCCCAAACCTCTAGTTTTTCTTTGGGTTGGTGGGAGAGGCAATTCATATATGCCCTATTGCCTTGCGCCCAGTCTGGTTGTACCATCATACCCAAACCTTTGTATCATTGTGTAACCATTACCATAGTTTGCTAAAGGTAGGGGTGGTCAGACTGTCTCAAGGGAGTCTCTGTATAACTAGGTATTGATGTCTTGATCAAAAGGATTCTCTTCTGCTATGTCCCCCCATCGGACAAAGGTTGTGGGTGGACATCTAAAAAGAACCGGCTGCTGAGTTTTTGTTGGAATGACAGGTTGTGGCATACCATGAGTTATGGGGCTTAGAGGCATGTGCGTGATGATTAAAACCTCTTCATATCTATATTCACCACATCCTTTGTCCATGATGGATATCTTGCCTGCTTTCTCTGTGACATCTTTAAGATTTTAATTTGAAGGGGAGGAGATACTTGTGTCCTGGTTAATGACTATGTTTCCCGCTGCTCATGTGACATCTTTGGGATTTGAATCTGAGGAGGATGGGATGCTTGCATCTTGGTTCAATGGTACTTCATTATCCATGCTGATTTGGACCACGTTACAATATTGGAAGGGATTGGGATCTCCCTCTATGATAATCTCCTCCCCTTGGTGAGGGAACTTGATGCATTGATGGTATGTTGATGGTACATCTTGCATTTCATGTATCCAAGGTCTCCCTAGTAACATGTTGTATCCCAGTTCAAGATCTAAGATTTGGAAGGGAGTGTTTTTTACCACAGGTCCAATGCAAACAGGTAGAATGATAATACCTTTAGAGGACCTTTCATCTTCATCATAGGCTCTAATATTTATCCTCCTTGTGACATCAATGCTTGATTCAGAATAACCTAGTTGCTTGATTAACTTTATAGTACAAATGTTTAACCCAGCTCCACCATCAACAAGGACCCTACAAACAGCTCTTTTGTGGATTTGGACAAGTAAGTGTAGAGGATCATTATGCAGGGGCTTACGCGGTGGCACATCACGTTCTATGAAGGTGGCATGTTTTTTAGCTACTATATGATTGACCATCATTTGGAAGCTTTCTGGTGTTATGTCCCTTGGGAAAGCTGCATTTTGAAGTGCTTGATCAAGTGCCATTTTATGCTGCGGAGATATGTGCAAGAGGTCAAACATGGATATTTGGGCTGATGTGCGCTTTAGTTGGTCCACTATGCTTGTTTGTGGATCAGAGTTTTCTATAGGATTGGCTGATGTAGTAGCTGAGGATGGTACTCCTTGCAAGATGACTCTAGCATGACACATTGTTACAGTGCAATTATTACCTTGGTCCTTGATAGTGATGGTGACCACATGGTTATCTGAAGGATTTATGCAATTTATGACATTGTCACTAATGGAATATGTATAGTTAACTTTATTGGTTTTTCCACTAGACCTGGAGGCTTTTCCTTTGTTGTGATCACGGAAGGTATCTTTGAAAATGGTGTGATCAGTTGTGCCTTTATTTTGAGTGTTCATCACATCAATGATCCCTATGTCAATCAGGTCCTGAAGAGCATGCTTCATCGGTAGCAGTTGGCTGTTTTGTGCCCCTTGACCTGATGAAACTCACAGAAGTCTTTGTCATTATACCACCTTGGTTTTTTTTCTTCTTGTTCAAAGTCTCTGATTTCTAGGAGAGTGATAGTGTTTGATTGTATCAACTTACGTAAAGCTGACTCTATTGGCTCTCCCAATGGTGTGAAATCTCATTTTTGGAATTGAAACCGTGGTTTGCGTTGATTCTATTGATGATTGTTTGACACAGCGGCTGCTTGTACAGGGGGAGGTTGGTTTTGGGTGTATGCTTGTTGAGTGGGCCCTGTGGGGTTTTGGTTTGCCACAGGTGCACCTTGTAGTGACACCTTGGGTTGTGCATATTTGACCATCTTTACATCAATGACACCATCGCTAGTGACATTTTTATTCTTGTTCCACCACTTAGCTTTTTCCATTGCATTCTTATTTATGTTCATTTGTGTATGATCTACAAGGATACCTTGTTTGACCAAGTTCTTCTCACAACGAACTCCTCTCTCGATGAGTTGTGTGAAATTCGGAGCTAACTGTAGCTCTGTTGTGAATGACATGTCTGGGATGAGATTGTCAATGAACATGACTACCAAGTCTTTTTTGGGAACATCATATGTTATACGATTTTCCGTGTTCCTCCATCTCTGTAGGAATTTCACAAAAGACTCTCCATCTTTCTGTTTAATATTGCAAAGGTCCTTGATGCTGACCTTGCGCTCGATGTTATGATGGAAGTGAGCTATGAACTTTTCAGCCAATTCTCCCCAAGACTGAATGCCATGAGGTAGATGTGAGAACCATTCCATTGCTGGTCCGGCCAAACTTTGTGGGAACAATCACATTAGATATGTCTCATCATGAGCGACTTTGACGCAACTAGAAAAGAACTCTCGTATATGCTCAATAGGGTTGGTGCTTCCCCTATACTTGTCGAATTTCCACACTGAGAAGTGGTTTGGGAATTGAGACATTTGAAGAGAATGGTCAAAGGGGTATGGGTATAAATCCTCTACGGTATAGGATTTAGTTTGCCCCTGATTTTGCATATCCATCATTTGGGTTTGAAGGGTTTGCATTTGTTGCATTAGCATGTGTGTTTGATATTGCGTCTGATGAATGTGGACATTCCTTTGTGCCGTGGTGGGTATGAGGTTGTGCCTCTGTGTCCCTTGAGTAAGAACATAGGATTTCATCCTAAGGACTTGATATTGATTCCCCACCGAGTGATTTGTAACAGGAGGGACATGAGTAGTCCATGGTGGGTTTTGATGGGTTTGTTGTTGTGACTAAAACTGGGGTTGATAGTGCTGGGGTAGGTAGTGTTGTTGTTGAGATTGGGATTGAAACTAGGGTTGTTGTTGTTGAGGTTGGATTTGAGGCAACTGAAGCTGGGGTTGCTGTTGCGGAGGTTGGGTTTGAGGCAACTGAAGTTGGGGTTGCTGTTGTGAAGGTTGGAATTGAGGCAACTGAAGCTAGGGTTGTTGTTGCAGAGGTTGGAATTGAGGCAACTAAAGCTAGGGTTGCTATTGCGGAGGTTGGATGGATGTTGGAATGGGCAAAGATGTATCTTTGGGCGGGCCTTGACTGTAAGTCATTTCAGCAGAGATGGATCCCTGCGGGCATGATGTGTTGATCTCAAGGTTAGTGTGGATGGATTGCAGCAGCGGCATAGTTTCAGAACAACTGGTGTTTGGTGGGATGGAAGGCATAGCATGAGATTTGGACTATGTTGGCCATGATATTAAAGGTGGAAGCATACTATTGACCATGGGTGCACTTGGTTGTGAGCTTGTCATGCCTTGAGTGGATGATGTGCTAGCTTGGGTTGGGTCATTGGTTGATTGGATACAGTCTGTGTTGATGTGGGTAAGGTCAATGGTGGAAAAACTTGTGACACAATAGGTAGTATATGGGGAACCTGAGTAGTCTTCTGACCTGCGAGAGGGTTTTTGGGCCATATAGTTGATACACTAAATTTAGCAGGGAGTTTGACTCCCTTCTTTATTAGCATGGCTAAGTAACGTTTAGGGTTCCTCTCTACAACATCATCAACTACTTTGGTAGAGTAGGCATCTTGTTCCACATCTTCAAGTTCTTCTTTGGTGATATCTTGGAAAAAGGATACCCCATGGAGCTGTTCAATGAATAGAGGAGAATTGGTGTTCATGAAGGGATCATTTTCTTGCTCTGTTTCCCACGCGGGGAAACGATTGATATATGACTCATCAGGTTGAGCTCTAGCCTTGGACCTTGTGTAAGGTCCTCCATGAGGTGTTTGAGACATAGTGTGGTCTAGGTTTTGTAACTAAAACAAGTGATATAAAGAAAACAAAGAAGAGGATCCTTTCTAAGCAAAATCTAAGTTATGTTTTGGACAAGGGTAATTCTAAGGACAGATTTTGATATAACTTGATCTCAAAGTGGTGATGATAAAAGATAAGATTGTCGACCTTTGTTTTGGACAAAGTTAATTTGATAAAGATGATGATGTTTGATAAGATGAGATCAAGATATTTTGAGTCTGAGCTTTTGAACTAATAGTGTTTTAGACAATAATCATGCTTTATAGAGAAAGGGTAATCTTAAATGTTTTAGAGATTCACACAATGTTCTTCATGTTTTCCTGGGATAGACACTAGTTTTGAACACCAAAAGAAGAATTCTTTCAAGGTTTTAGGTTATAACAGGGATATAGTATATCTGGTCAAATGTGGTATAATTTCACCGATTGCAGTAAAATGATTTTTCGATTATGGTAGTTTATCACACAAGGCTTTTGATTTGCAAGATAGTTGACGTTGACAACCCTAGAATTTAACACATTTGACTCATTTTGACAGTTTGGATGTTTTGTTTTGCATTTTTCAGAAACTGATCAAAGGAACAAGCACAATAGACACTGTGTTTTAAAAAGTGAAGACTGAAATTGTGTATGTTCTACAACTTTTTCAAGTTGCAAGGTTATCACAAGGTCTCAACAATGAACAATCAGATTAATCTAGGTCAAATTGGCTTCAGAATACAATGTTATAGGCCCAATGCTTGAATGTCTGTTAGCTCACACAGTAATTGTCATGCTACTAGGACACGAAGGTCCATGACATAGGTGCCCGTGTTTTTTCCATTTCCAAGTATTGTTGCCGTGGAGTGAAGATCTCTTTCACTACACAAATACCATGGGACACATATGTTGGGAATCTTGGGGGGAAGTTCTGCAACCCCTTGCACTATAATAAGGTATCTGTTCAGAGGTAAAATAGTTTGGCCTCTAATTAATCAAGGTTGTAGTAAAGGTCCATGGTGTCTCTCCAATCAGTTTGTATGTGCATGACTCACTTAAGAGCCTAATTGATCACGCTAGCTCCTTAAGGATATTCACCTGATCCAGACTGTCATCAACATGCCTCACCTGAGCTTGGCTAGATAAGATAGAACTTTAGTTTGCACCTTGTTTATATACCAATCGAAAAGATTACCGGTTTAAGGTCATTCTCCAAGGAAGAAGCGCATTCCCTGGACAGGCCTTTCTAAAAAAGTATAAAGGTTTGTAATCTAACAGTTTGTGCAAGTGCACCCAAAACTCAAGACACGAGGTAA
>MU226547.1:4899049-4924121 GCA_018584345.1 Thuja plicata | reverse complement strand
TTTGTGCAAGTGCACCCAAAACTCAAGACACGAGGTAAATCGATTAAGCTCCAAATTTTGAAATGTGAACTAAGCTACACCACCATACAAGCACGAATGTTCAATTTTAAGCCCAAAAGTAGGTGTTTGATTGATTGTTCAATTTTAATGCACCAAATTGAAAGATGTTTTTTGCCTTTATCCAATTTTAAACCTCACGTCAATTTTAAGCCCAAATCCGAAATATGAGGTGTGATATGTTTTGCAAGCACTGTTATTTTTAAACCCAAATTGACAAATGAATTCCTTTTAGTTTGTGTTGTTTAAACAAGTTAGTACCAAAAAGGATTATTTGCAAAATGAGAATATGTGAAATTTTGAAATAACAAAATGATGCTTACCAAAACTTACCTTCCTCTGTCCTTGATGACTTTGATCCAATCCTGCACAGAAAATGAAAAGGATGTCAATTTAGAAACAGATGGGCAGAAGACTTGGATCTGATATTTGCAATATTTCATGTGATTGCAGCAATCTTCTTGCAACTGCGGTAATCTTCTGTCAATTGCGGTAAATAAATGGCGACTGTGGCAAACTTCTGTCGATTGCGGTAATTAACTGGCAACTGCGGTAAAATGCTATCAATTGCGGCATGGATCAGACAAATGCGGCAAAATTCTTGCGATTGTGGCACGAATTAGGTGATTGTGGAAAAATACTAGAAGTCAGAAGACAAGAAATGGATAGAGTAACTGCAAAAGCCTGCAATCAATTGCAGTATTAAACCAGTTGATTGTGGCACAGTATAAACGATTGCGGCAAAATACCAGCACTTGCAAAATAGTACAAATGTCAAAGAAAAGTGTGATTTTAAAATTTACGACTGTACGACTGTGGTTGATCAATTCATTTCTTCATCTACAAGAGATATTTGGGTTGTTTGTTCACGTCAGGTTCACCAAAATGTATGCCTCTCTCTCCGGTTCCCATAGCTTTCCAAAGGCGAGGGTTAGTAGCAAAGGTTTCACAAATGAATGTGAATCAAGTATGTAATGACAACTAAACGAATAACAGAAATGTGAGAAATAAAATGTACAAGCAAGAGAAAGGAAGACAAATAAATGCAAACCCCATGATGCTTGAAGCTTCTATTGTTTCTCTCTACTCCTTCTGAAATGTTGTTTTTGATGCTCAGTATTGGCGGGGCAGTGCAAGATGGCTTGAATGCTAGAACCAAACTGATGGAGTAATGGCGCACGAGATCTTGAAATCCTGGACCCTTCAAATGGTTATGAAGGGTTTATTATATAGGAATTGGTGATGATATGAACGGTTGAGATCAATCCCAGAGATGGGGAGATGAACGGTTGAGATCGAAAGGAACAGGAGAGGTCCTCAGTAAACTCCGCCTCTTTATTTGGTAAAGAGGAGATAGGGTTTGGTTAACTGAAGAGCTATTTATGAGTTACCTTTTTGAACTGAAGAGGTGGGTGAAGTTACCCATGTGGACTGGAGAGATGGGTGGAGTAACCCATGTGATCTAATTGGAGTTATCTCTTTGAAGATAAATGAATATTTAATTCATTTATTTAATAATTATTTTCAACATGTGAGATAATTGAATTCTTTTTTATTACAAATTGCTTTATTTGATGAAATTAAATTAATTTAATTGGAAGAATTTAATTATTAAGTTTAAATATTTGAATTTAAACTATAGGAAATTGAGTTTAAATAATTAATTAATGGTAATTAATCAATTAAAGCTTATTTAATTAAATAAAATTAATTATTTAATTAATTTTGGGAATTTGATTAGATGATTTGGGGAATGAATTTAGAATAAAATAGATGATGAATTAATGATTAAAAAACCATTAATTAATAGATGAAAATTAGTGTTTTTAATGTAAAGTCGCAAGCCTATCCATTTTAGGGTGTCTACAATAACTTACCAAAAAATACACACCCCTTGTATTTATTGGGATTCTTACTTGAAATAAAACTCCCAATATATTGAACTCTTTTTAGAACAAAGAGGACAACAAATACAGAGCACGAGCTAGGCTAGGCTCTTCTCTGACGGCATGGAGATGGATCCTCTATGATGTATATAAAATTGGTAGCTGCAAGGAGAAGGAGAGTCTACAAAGATACATTTTCTATAATATGTCAACCTTATTCTTTATGTCATAAAAAGAATAGCATTGAAAAAAATTTCTCCATTTGTTGTGCGAAGAAACTGTATGGAAGCACTCTTCTCCAAATCTGTTCGGACGAAGATCTGTAATGGCATATGGCTTCTTCCATCCTCAACATGGTGAGATTGAGAGAGGTTGATATTAAGAGAATCCATGCAAGTAGGGACCAATAAATCACCATACCTTATTTCCATGTCCTACTCCCTATCACCATCAAGATCAGTTTTGAGAGGAAAACATATTTCTTGATATTTTTACTAAGTGGGATGAACATTAATGAACAAATACTTGTCAAAAATTTATCTCTAGCTATTCTGAAAAATACGCGTTCATTTTGTCTTATTTTTTAATTTAAGACAATTACAATAATTTTAATTTTTAATTTAAATTAATTAAAATAACAATTTAAGTATTTAAGACAAAATATCAAAATCATCTTTAAAAATGTCTTAAATTGCCTTCTTTTGTAGTGGTGAGGGCATGGGGGATATTCCTACCCTAATCCAAACCTCCAATTCTCACATGCATAGGCAAGGGAATTGATAGTAAAGTGTGTTGAGTTAGTCTTCAAACCTGTATATTATGTTTTCATGAGTTTCTTAAATTTTTTCAACAAATCTAGTTTGTGCAAATCTTGCAGTCACATTATTCCTTGAGACACCTATGAGGCATTTGAACAGTTACAATTTTGAACAAAATCCCCCCATTTTACTTTAACGCGAGCCTATACCTATTTTGAAAGCTCCCATTCTACCGTAGGTAGGGTAAGCGCTGGAAATTTTGTAATTGGATCTATCTTTAATTCTACTGATTGCATTAGATAGAAGTTGCATTTTTCTGAAACATTCTAAAGCCCTTTCCCCAAACTATTTTTGCACTATCGCAGAAATTATGGCATCCATGCAGATCTTGTTCCTAAGCCAACAACCACCCTAGTTGCATACTGATATTGAGTCACAAATCTAGTGGACGGAAAATGCATTAGGAGCTAATGCTACAAACCTTAAATATAGTTCCACTAATTTCTATTATGAAATCATTGGCTATTCCTACAAAAATTTACATCCCACCTTCCTCTACCACTTACCGCCTAATCTAAAATGCATGGTTGTTTTATCTAAATTCTCAATTTAAGATGATAAAAATAGTTTTCATTTTTTATTTCAGATAATTAAAATAATAACTTAAGTACCTAAAAGATTAAATATTAATTTTGTCTTTAAAAATGTCTTCAAATGCTCCTTTATGTAGTAGTGTGATGAAAGGAACATAGAAATAGTAATGAAACTTGTATCTTGTGTAAAAGTGATAAAGGATAAGAATGTAGTCATAGTAAAAGACAGGCATGAACATGATATGGTATTCATATGCCATAGATGAGAAATAATAAGTTAAGATAAATATTTAAGTCACCTAAAAGCCAAATTCCTAGCATGAGACAGGTGTAGATGGATTTATCACGCAATAAGCTTATTGGTGAACAGTCATTACTGGTGAAATGGAACTTCTAAGTTTTATATAAGTCTATGATATTATCAATGTTATTATAAAGGAGTAATAATCATTCATTTAGTCATTTTTGTTTGCGTAAGTAATTATTAGTGACTAATCATTTAGTCATTTTTTTGGGTGATGAATTATTTATTTAGTCATTTATTTGATCATTTATTTAGTCATTTTCATTTTTCTGACCTTGTGATTTTACCCGATGACCAAATTAGTCATTTATTTAGTCATTTATACTTGTGAATTACAAAAAAATAGTAGAATTTGATCAGTTTTTATAATTTGATCAATTTTAGTCGTGTGACTAAAACTTTTAGTCACATAGTCACATATTTGCCAAAATGTACTAGTGTTTGAGAATGCAATGGCATACCAATAGTCAAAGAGTCAACATATATGTTCAGGTAAAGTGTAATGAATGGATGACAATGACTCTTTGGAGATGCAAGAAGTACTACAGTACTTCAAATAAGATCATAAACAATCCTTAGTTACAGGTGCATGCAAGCAACCAAGGTTACAAATGTAGCATAAGAAACTACAAGAAAAAAAATGTTATTATAGGATGTATGTTTTACTATTATAATATCATCAACAAAAAATAACAAGTAATTATTTGTATTGGGTCTAAAAGAATAATTTTTATCATTTCATGTCAAAGATGCTTCCATGGGAGACATTCAAGAATTCCAAGTTATCACCAAGTGCAAGAGAATATAAAGGTCAAAGTAGAAACATCTTTGATCCACAAGAACATGAAATGACGTTGGTCAACATAATGGTTGAATATTATGAAACATAGCATTCATTAAAAGTCTGAGAAAAGAGGAATAATATTCTAAGATAGTCATATCATTGAGGGATAAAGGAAGTGTATCCAAAGAAACAAGGTTATGAAAATTCAAGGACATATGACAAATCCTTTAGAGAAATAATAATATCATGTTGTAGACACAGTATAGAGAGTCCAATTTATCATCTATAAATAGAATACAATAGATAATCATACATGCATAAATTTCATCAAGATGAGCACTCAGTAACAAACATGTTTCCATATAGTGCAAGAGAGACAATATTGAAATACTAATATACAAAGATTTTTTAGAGAAAGAAATACTCAGGGTGGCATGAGAATGATGACTATTAGGCAATGATTTTCATGAAAAAAATAGAAAAAGATCCATGATCATCTATAAATTCCCAAATAAAGTATAGCTAATGTGATCACAACAAAGAACTATGGAAATTAACTAATGCCCATGTATACTAGAAAATTTCTCAAACTAAGAGATACACAACCAAATAGCGCTAATTTTACTTCTAAAAATCTCTTGACATTATTAAGGTAACATTTTTCAGAGAATGCTTCAAGTCGAGTTCAAAACACATGACATCATGGCACAACACAAAGGTATGAATACATTGTTGAATGAAAGAAAATTAATGTTTTAAATTCATGACAATAAATTTTTAATGTTATTTCAAGCATGAGAATGGGAAATGAAGTTACAACCTGTAGAAAAGGGTCCAAATCCTTTAAATTTATTGTACAAAGATCTCAAGGAGGATAAATCATCGATAGACAAAGAGGGGATATGCACAAACCAATTTCATGCCAAAAGATCCCATGATTGTTGCTATGTGGAACCCAAAAGACATAAAAGTAGTCATAAAATCTATAGTATGAAATGTGGTCAAGTATATAGAAATAATAGAAGGGGAAAAACCTCAGCCCATGTAGATGATAGATAATCAAGCACATGTATTATTTTTCTACAAATAGGTAGAAATGGTTTCTAAACATAATTACATGACTTGTGTAAGCCCTAGAAATGATAATGTGCCATAGGAAGATACAAATATCTAAACAACATAACAGAAACTCATTTCATGACAAGAATCGTCGCATGCATTTTTGAAGCATATAAAAACCCAGAAATTTTAAAATGTCAAAAACTTTCAAGCTATAGTAAATGATCCAAGCAAGGGTTTGGAAGGAACATAAATGAAGAAAATCTACAGGAAGAAAAAATTCTTTGAAACATATTGTAGAAGAAATAAATACAAGGAAAATCTCATAGATTTATACAAGGATGTAAGGGAAGAATACACGTTTTTACGAAACCATACATTATTTCCAGTACACAAAATAGGATTAATAGAGGTGTTCAAATAGAGTTCAAAATAAAAAGTGAAAGGAAGTACAGGGATGTTCAAATGCAACCACAACATATGCAATGTAAAAAACACAAGATGCCTCTAGATTAAGAAAAGGATTGAAAGTTTAAAAAAAATTCAAAGAGAAAACAAAACCCTAGTCTTCATCAATAGGTAACGAAGATTCAAAGTAAAGAACACTGTGGCCACCAATAAGTCAAAAAAACATGTAAAGAAGCATTATTTTCTTGGTGACTGTTATTTCTAGAATATAAGGAAAATACAAGAGTTTGAACTGCTATAGCATCGAGAGTGCAAATTTTTCTTGAAAGTAGAGCTTGGTGACACAAAAATGAGAATGTACCTGTTAGAATGGTCAAAATCTATGAAGAATCTTCAAACAACTTCAGAAAACCTTCATGAAATCTCTTCAGAAACCCTAGAAGCTTGACAGTTCTCCCTGCAAGAGAAGATAAATGAAATAAAAAATATGAGAAGTGCTTTTATTTAGGGTTTTGATTACCCTAAAAAATATGGCAACAAAAAAGAGGGGTATTTTTATGCCTTTAATTTCTTGAAATTTCCTCCTACGTGTATCATCCTAAAAAGTAAGCACCCTTATTAGGTGCTTATTTTTAGCCCCATTTTAGTATGTATGGGTTCCCAAAGTGATTTCACATTCTTCTAGCACTTATTGGACCTTCAAATTAACATTATTTATTCAAAACTCAAGGTTAGATCTTGCTTCTATGCATGATTTCTCATTTTCCATCCAATCAAATTATTCATTTCCTCACCTATGACCTATTCATTTATTTTCAGCTTTCGGGACTCTTCCCAACCTCATAGTAACCTACATTTTCTCTTCCCATTCCTTTTTACTTTCCTTGACATCTCTTTCAAATTTGAGCCCATTTTTCCTAGGACAAGTTGAGAGTCGACTTGTCCCTGGCGTACAAGTCAAGAAGTCAACTTGTCCCTTGGTTTTAAATCCTAGATATGGCCCGGGGCCCAATGGTGGGGTTTTGTCTAAGGTTTAGATTTATAGTCAGGCTAGATCAATTTGAGCCTTGAAAAGGAGGGATTTTAGTATAAAAGGACCTCTTCTCCCCTCATTTGAGGATCCATTATTATTATCCATATATCATATGTAAGCAATCATCCATCATTGTGCAATCAAGAAAATCTTTAATATCTTCAAGGTATTCTTTTTCTTCCTCATTAATCATTGTGGAAAACTACAACATCCATCATCCAAGGATTTAGTTTCATGATTTCCTATTTGGTTTTGGTGGAGTTCAAGCTATTCCACCAACACTTGTGATCACATCCAAATAAGAATGGCATCATCAAGGTATAAGGTGATTTATATTTCAGAATTAGCTTCCATTTCATCTTTCAAATTCACTTCAATTTAAAGGTTGATTCCTAAACAAGGGTTTGACCAAGGCAAGTCCCTTCCCACAAACATTTTCCCTAATTTTCTATGTTTAGGAATACCTTTTAGAGTTGTGGTTTCAGATATTAAAAGTACATGTGCAAACACAAGATCCTGGAAAGTTCCATCATTTTTGGAACTACTGGGAACAAGTGGACTTCTCAAATCATCCCTAAAAAATGACTTGTGCCTACACTTTTTAGTTGAAAATTTTAGGACAAAAAGATTCAGGTCCCTTCCTTCCAGATCTAAAGTTACAATTGATTCCAACATTCTGGCGATGGTCAAATTAAAAGTTCAAATCTCCTCGTCTTGTTTCAAGATACATACATTCTCTCTATTTTTTTCCTTTCACTTACTTTATTTGATCAGGTCCATCATTAAACACATAATATCCATTAGGAATCAAAATCCCATAAAGCATAGATCTTGCATTGGCATCTGTCCTCCTTTGGTTGCACTAATAAGTTGTTTTGTGGGAGGCTTTGCATTCCAATGTATGTCATAGGACTTGGTGAGTGATCTACATCTTATCGTTTATCACCATTTTATATTATATATTTTGGTGAACACCACCCTTTCATGCATTATACCTTTTTTTGTGGATAGTTAGATCTTGCATGTGTTTGTTTTTCAATTCTAAAAAGAACAAAAAAGAAAAAAGAAAAAAAAACATTCTCATTTAGTGTCTAGATATACTTTTTATGCATTATTTATATCACATATTTTCTACATCTTGAATTTACATTTATAAAACAAAAAAGTACAAAAAAATTAAACACTCATTTGATGAATTGTTGTTACTTTTCATTTATTTGTATGCATTCCTTTCTTTCTCCTCACGTTGCAAAAAATTTTAGGGCATTATCCTAAAACCATTCTATCACTTTTGAGATAAAACAACATACTCTCATCAAATTGCCTTTACATTATGTTACCACTAAAAAGAATCAATTTACTACAAGTGATGTTGCTTTTTCTTCTCTTACATCACCTTATAAGGATAAATTAGAGAAAGAATATTCTTTTAACCTTTCTCTCAATGATCTTCCTCTTTGGGGAGGATAATTCAGGATTGATGCTAACTCTTCTCCTAATATAAGCCTTATCTATAAGGATACTTTGGTTAGGGATGATGGTTCCAATTAATTTGCCTTTAAGGATCAAGATTTAGTGATTCATGATTAGTCCTATCCTAAAGTGTGCTTTATTCAGAGAAATATCCCTATCCTTGATGATCTACCTATTTGGGATGAACCATTGGACAATGACATTGATTATTCATTTCCTCATGAAACAAACTTCATAAAATAAGATGATCTAATGGTTGACATTTCTTCTAATCCCTCCAGAGATGACACATTCATATATGATGGTGATCCTTCTCCTAAGACATACCTCTTGGAAAGTGATTCATTCAGGAGTGTTATGAAACACTTTAGGGTTGTCATTTATGGAAACACGTCTGCTATGGATGGTTTCTTAGAGTGGAACATAGTTTTGGAGTTTGGGATTGCAAAATTACTAAGTACAAAAAGCAGATTTATAGAGTATGGAAGTGCATTTTTTATTAGCGAAGATAGTATATGATGAATGGTGACATGAAAGCTTAGAGGAAGCTATGTTGGGATGTTTATGACCTTTTTTTAATGTCGCTTGAGTTTTATTTTTTATCGTAATGAGATCCAAATAGTTGAAGACATGCGAAGATAGAGTAATAGTGATATAGGGCAAATGAATAGTCACAATGGTTGAGGGAGTGTAACGTGAAGTCAAAACGTGCTAGGTTGGATTTAGATTGTGGATTGCCTATGTTTTGATAGTGTATGGTCACCGACATATTAATTGATTTTTTTATAATTATTAATTATATTTTATGATGTAATTGGAAGTCGACTAGGTATTGAAATAAGATATATATATATATATATATATATATATATATATATATATGGAGAGCTTTTAAGAAGTGAGGTGTGTGGAAAAAGTGACAAGTGTGTATGATGATATGTGGCAAATCAAATATGATTCATGGATGCACTTTGATGTCATAATCAGATAGATAGTGATGTGATCTACAACTGGAACTACCTAAGCATAGCATATCCTTATTTTGTTCATTCTTGAGAAAAGCATTGTCACAGAATAGTATTTCTGATTGTACAAGCAGTGTGCTCAGTATACCTTTAACAGGGTTTTGGATTCTTCTAACAAGGAAATGTGATAATGTAATATTGATCTCCTAACAGGGACATAATACTTTTAGTGCATATTTGTGGGCACCATCCCCAGTAGGGTTTTCCCTTGGCCGGGGTTTCCTCGACAACAATTCATGGTGTTATGAGTTATATGCTGTGTGCTTATGTTCTTTTCATTTCAGTATTTATTTGGCTAAGTTGGAAATTAATTGGTTCATGTTTAAAGTGTCATAATACTAATTCACCCCCCCCCCCTCTTAGTATTAATTAATCCTAACAATTGGTATTAGANATACTAATTCCCCCCCCCCCCCTCTTAGTATTAATTAATCCTAACAATTGGTATTAGAGCTATTGGCCCTTGGAGAGAAAGCTTAGAAACTTAAGGGAGATTAAGATGGATTCTAGAAGTTTGGAGGAAAACTTTGAAGAAGCACTTGAAGACCTCGATAAAGCTAAAGTAGAGAATGGTGAATTCAAATTCAAATTGAGAAGAGTAGGGGGATTCATCAAGAAACTAAAAGATCAGCCTGAACTTTCCAGAAGTCAAAGACAAGATCTTATGGATAAGATAAAAGAGGATTCAGACAATGATACTTCAGATCAGATAAAATAGCTTGAACAAGAGAAAGACACTTTGAAGCTTAATCATGAAACTACTTCCATTCAAATGGCTAATGAGATTCAACAGTAAAAGGATGCTAGAAACAAAATTCAAGAAACCTTAAAGGATGCTAATATTCAGATAAGAAAAATGAAGACTAAACTTGATCACTACAAGAACAAGTATCTAGAATTAGATAAATATAATCATATCATAAAAGGTGAACTTGTTGAGGGTAAGAAACATATTGAGAAACTTCACTTGAGCAATGACTTGATCAATGAGAAAAGAGATAGACAGAAACCTAAAGGAGACATGACTAGAGTTGGCTTCAATGAAGCTAAATGTTCAAAGACTCAGGAAGAAAAATCAGAAGTAAAGACTAGTGGATAAATACCTACTCTTGAAGAACCTAAAGAACATATCAGACCTTTCAAAGGTAGATGCTTTGGATGCAACAAGATGGGACACATGAAGAGAGATTGCAAAAGTAAAATTCATTACAGATATTTTGATAGCTATTTCAGCAATTGTCATGCATATGGGCATAAGAAAGCAGAATGTAGGAAACCTGATCAATCTAGAATCAAACAATATTATATTAGGGAAGAAACAAAAACTAAGATCACATGTTAAAAATGCAATAAATTTAGGCAGATTGCAAAGAATTGTAAGTTACAAGTTAATCAGAATAGACCACCTCCTATATGTTACAAATGTCACAATCTACGACACATTGTGAAGGTTTGCAAGTATAATGGAACTGATAGCAAAAGAGTGCCACTGCCTATAGTTATAAAGCGAAACATTGGGGATACTGGTAAGAGTCTTGCATATTATATGGATGAATTCCAAGAGTCATTTCAAAAAACCATAAGATGATAATAGTGGTAAGGTTTGGAAGGTATAAGAAATAGGTTAGGTATTGGTTCAGGGAGAGTTAGTAGATGCTACTATGCCTTCGTCTGATGCTAACACTCCTACATCAACCAAGATGGCCAAGCATGGCCTTAGGGGGAGCATTGGAAGAAAACATCATAAATCTATCTAGCCCCTGATTATGCAGAGTAAGCTCTTGTGAGCTTAGGGAGAGTGTGTGTAGATTTTGTGGATCATATATTTGTGATAGCATGGTTTTACAAATCTATATGTTGTGATTATGTGCAGAGATGAATTTATTGGGAACTATGTCATTTCTTTACACAACAAAGTATAAGGTCAATCGAAAGAACTTATTTATACATCATTGGAAGAACAAAGCCTAAGGAGTGTTATGATAACTGAGAGGGGGGTGAATCAGTGGCCTCAAAAATTAATCCAATATTCAACCAAAACTTTATACCATAAATATAAAACCTCTAGCTATCTTAAGTCCTACAAGATGTATGCCTTGTGTGAATCTAACATGTATATATTTCTCGGTGATTGTACTATTTATCCTTTCCTTAATCTTTACTGAATAGCAGTCTATCTTTTCTTAACCTTTACCAAAATACAGTAAATAACTTAGTTTTTACCGATCAATTCTATTTTAGTAATGTGTAAAGCAAAACATCAAAGCAATGAACCATATACACATTTGATACATGGATTTTTAATGTGGAAACCTTGTTAAGAGAAAAAACACTTGGGACTGGTAACCCAAAATTTTCACTCTTCTGAAGTGAGCTCGGTGAAGAACCAACCCTATTAAAGGTTACAAACACACTATTAAGTGTGACCTTGTTAGAGGATTTAAAACTAATAGTTTATCACTTGACCTAGCATTCACTATTTTGTATACATGAAAACCTTTTGATACTCCTTGAGATCTATCTCAATATATAAAGGATGGTTAAATCCCACTTTGTTAAGAGATTTTCTGAATCAATGGTTAAACTAAAACAATGTATGATCTATTCATAAATACAACTTTGAATTTTAGATTTTCAGAAATATTGTAAGCTCATAATACCTCTCTGATCAATGGTCTCTTCAATTCCTTTTTCTCCACTTCTTTTTGCTTGGTTAATGATGTGGCTTCTTTGTTGCTCGGTGTCTATAGAATTCTTAGCTTTGTTCTTCAGCTTGTATGATCATATATGTATGAAGACTTCTATCTTCACCATAATTCTCTTCAGCATTCCTCTTCTTCATAACAAATTACTTGTCTCTTTATATAGACATGATTCCACCATTCTTTGTCCTTATTTTTTTCTCCGTTGATCACTTCTTGATCTGTAAAGCTCTCCATGCTTGCTTTAGTTTTATTCCACAAATATCTCCTTGTTTTCTGGAATAAAACATGCTTTAAATCTCCTTCTTATCTTTAGCTATTATTTGATCAATGAAAACAAAGTAATCAATTAGTTAACTCTATCTTTAGCTCCTGGCAACTAAGTTGTTTTTTCGTATCCTAACTTCAGTTCTCGTCGGTCAACACTTCAGTTGTGCTTAGTGACTATTGCAGATAGCTCGGCATCAACTTTAGTTCTATTCGGTGACAAGTGCAGTTAGCTCGGTAATGCTTTCTCAGGTATCACTTTCTTGGGTAACACTAAACTGTTGTGCTCAAGGTTCACTGTCCATCGGGGTTTACTATCACTCGATGTACATGATTATCGATGACAAAAACTTTGTCTTTTAAGATAATTAAGTGTTGTGACAATACATGTATGAGTAATCATACCATATCAAGTTGACATCAATGACAATACAATACATTAACTGATTTAATGTCTTGCATTAACTTTTTACATCTCGGTGATCATCAACTTTGTCATCTTCAAACATTCAATCAGTTATAGTTCATCAAGGAGAACAGAGTTTAGAGAAAAAGAAGAAAAGAAGCAAGTACATTGAGTATTTGATCAAAGCATAAATTCACATATCAGCATATAAAATGTAATTATATCTTCTTTGAATCTTTGGTTATGGATACTCCGTTAATTTTCAATGTCATTGAAAGGCCTCAATATAAGTTTAAGAAACATCCATACAAATCAACTGAGGATGATCCTGAAGGTGAATTTTCACAAACACCCTATGACATTCTACATGCCAAAGACATTAGGGCTTACATTCATTGTAAGTATGAGTCTCTAGGAGATTATGAGATATATAAAGAGATAAAAGACATGATTGGAGAAGATGGTAAGATAAAATATGAGTTCGCACATCTTGAGAATCTTAGTATCATGCAGATAACTGAAAATAAAAAATTCAATGAAGAAGAATGGATTAAGATTCTTCTAAGAAGAGTGCATGATCATTTTATTTGGCTTGGAGATCAGTCTGTGAAGAATTTTAGTGACCTAATTCATGGTATAATAGGATTGGACAATTCTTGATTCATTCCTGTTGTAGATAAGAACACAAAGAAAATGGTGGAAACCCTAACATAATCAAAATGGGATAAGAGAGTGATGATAGTTAATGACATATTTTAGTAGGATGTTAGATTGATTTTGATGATTCTAGGATATAAACTTCATTACAGCAGTCGTCTTAACTTAGTATCAACAGGTGTAATTTTGATGGCTTATAAAATGTTTAAGGAAAATGTTAAGTATAACCTATGCGATGTACTTGCACAATATTTCTTGGAAAATGTGAGGCAAATCAAGAAAGATAGGACTAAGGCATTCAAATTTGGTTCTTTATTGGTACACATGTATATTCATATTTTGCATAAATTCCCTGGTATGCACCCTAGAGCTTGGAAAGATAATGAGCCTCCTAGAGTCCAGATCACATAGAGCTATAGAAGACATAATAGCACATGGGTTGTTGTTGAGCTACTTGCGATGATCAAAATCTTGCAGAAACAAATGAAGGAAAGAGAGAGGATTCTTGAAGCATTGGTAGAGAAGTACAAAGACTCAATATGTTTCATGTTTGAAACTGATTGTGTTTGCTTTGAGGCAGTTCAACCTAGGAAGAAGTGGTGTTATCCTCTAGGATATGAAGTCATTGCTAAGGTATTGACTCTGCAAGTTGAACACATTCTATCCTCATTGATTGATCCATCTGAAGAAAGATGGGGAACCTATGAAGATAAGTTAGAAAAGATAAGGGAAGAACAAACTAGAGGTGTAAGGAAGAGGAAAGTAGAAAAATTGATAGATGATCTAGCAGCCAAGGATGGTATAACAAAAGAGGAGATGAAAGAGGTAAGAAGTAAGATGGTAGAAAGAGCTTCTAGGTTAGTGAGCATTACTCCTACAGACCTTCCATCTTCAGAAGTTTAGAAGGTAATGATTCCACCCTCTACTATGATTGTTGTATATGAGACTACACCTACACCACCAAAGAGAACATCGTAGAGAAAGAAACCTATGGAGTTTCCTAGAAGGAACACAAGGTCCACTGAATAGGACTCTCCACCTAAGAAACAGAGGACAGAAGTTGAAGTGAAAGTAGAAGAGAAGAAGGTAGAAGAGAAGAAAGAAGAAGAAAAGAAAGCAGAAGAGAAGAGCACTGAGGTGAAACAACTTTGGAAACCTGACATGATAATACTGGAGAAGAGAATAGTTGAGTAGGGAAAGCTTAACTCTTTAATCATATATTATGAGAGGTATGATACATCAGATAAACTTTTGATTGAAGACATGGTAATAAATAATTTGCTTGCTTTTAAGAACTTGCTAGAAGTTTAAGGTATTATATCTAAAGAACTCTATGAGAATCTGGAAACAAGGAAACAGTTAGCATAGATAGAAGCTGAAACAATCAAAATACAAGCAGTTGAAAATATGTTACCTATTATTTCAGTTAAAGAAATGGAAAATATTTTAAAAGATTTAAAACCTTTACTGATAACTAAGTCTAGATTGGTAAAGATAATGGGGAGAAGATATGATGAATTGGTTGAGGAAACACAGAAGGTTGTGGACAAAGTTCTGATGGATACTAAACCTAATAATTTCTCACCACCAAAGGCTACTAAGCCTAAAACTATTGAAAGAGGTGAATCATCAAGGATGGCTGAAATAAGTCTTGATAAGTCAATGGGAGAAGACACTAGTGAATTTGTGAGTACAGTGAAGAAACCATATTTCTTTATTTCTGGTGTTATTGTGTTTTTAGACACCTCGTGGCATGATAGTGACCCTTCTGGGAAGGATACCAACATAGAAGGAAACATTGTTACTAAAATGGAAGAGAAAGATGAACATAAATTGAGCAAAGTTGAAGCAGTGAAGGAGATAGTGATTAAAGTTGTAGAGAAATAGAATACTCGTACATCTGTTTCTTCATCTTTCTTGTTGGAAAGTGGATATAAGACTCTAAACACTAGTTTTGAGAGTATGGATGAAGATGATTTGATGAATCTATCCTTCATCGCATTTGCTAAAGTGAAAGAGATATCTGAGAAGAAAGGTGAGAAGAATTCAAGGGTAATGGAAAGAGCAGTTGATACTTTCAACAAACTCCTTCCTATACCTTTTTCTTTTCAATCAAAGGATAGTGCAAAGAACTTGAACAAAGTGTTGGATGACTTTGACAGCCATTATAAGTCCTTGGAGAAGATCATTGAAGAGAAAGCAGAGAAGAAGTACCTTGTGAAGAAGCTGGAGGAAAAATGAAAGTCTATCTCATGGGACTAAGGCATATTGAACAAAACCATATCAGAGGCAAGAAGTTGTGTATCACATGGAAGTAAGTTATACAATTACTATATAAATCATGTTAGACATCTGAAGAACCTTGAGGAGATAGTAGTTAAGGACAGACTAACTCTAGACAAGATGATGGACAATTGTGAGACCTCTTCACACTCTATATTGGAGTTAGACAGAGAAGTTTCTAGGATATTGGACAAGCTGAGTGTCTTGGATATAGAGAAAGGGAGAGTTGTGGGAAGAATTGGTATTCCGAAGAGTTTAATCACTCCTAAGTTATCAATTCTTGAGACACATCTTTCTGACATGGAGAAGACAACACAGGCCATTACAGAACATATTCTTACTGAGCTAAAGGAAGCATAGACATCTTTGTTTGCACTGAATGGGTTTATTCATGTGAGTTGGATGTTGGTGAAGACTTGGTTAGAGGAATTGAATATCTTGGAGAGCTCATTCCAAGATGTATTAAAGATGGTATAACTTCTTTTTGGTAAGCAATGACACAATTTTGTTATGTATTATATGTTTTTGTATACCTTTTTTCATTGATGTCAAAGGAGGAGAAGAGAAGAAAAATGTGTAGAGAAGATAAGAAAATATATAGAATAGATATATAAAGGAGATAAAGGATATTGTGTATATATTTTTGGTATTGACACATTTTCATTTTTCATGAAGTGTTGTCATCAATGCCAAAGGGAAAGATTGTTGGAAAGTGATTCATTCAGGATTGTTATGGAAAACTTGAGGGTTTTCATTTATGGAAACACATCTGGTATGGATGGTCTCTTGGAGTGGAACATAGTTTTGGAGTTTGGAATTTCAAAATGACTAAGTACAGAAAGAAGATTTATAGAGTATGGAAGTACAGTTTTGATCAAAGAAGATAGTATATGATGAATGGTGACATGAGCTTAGAGAAAGCTATGTTGGGATGTTTATGACCTTTTATTAAGTTCACTTTAGTTTTGGTGTTGATTGCAGTGAGATACAGATAGTTGAAGATATGTGAAGACAAAGTAACAGTGATACAGGGTAGATGAACAGTCACGATGATTGAGGGAGTATAACGTGAAGTCCAAATGTGATAGGTTATATTTGAATTGTGGATAACTTGTGTTTTGATAGTTTATGGTCACCGATATAGTATTTACTTTTTTTATAAGTATTTATTCTATTTTATGATGTAATTGGAAGTCAACTAGGTAATGAAATAAGATGTATATATGGAGAGCTTTTTAGAAGAAAAGTGTGTGGAAAAGTGACAAGTGTATATGATGATGTGTGGATAATGAGATGTGATGCATGGATGAATTGTGATGTCAAAATTAGACAGATAGTGATGCGAGCTACAACTAGAACTACCTAAGCATAGCAGATGCTTGTTTTGTTCATTCTTGAGAAAAGCATTGTAACAAAATAGTATTTATGATTATATGAGTAGTGTGTTGAGTATACCTTTAACAAGGTTTTGTATTCCTCTAACAAGGAAATGTGCTAATGTAATATTAAGTTCCTAATACGGATAGGTTTCCTAACAGGGACACAATACTTTTAGTGCATATTTGTGGGTACCATCCCCACTGGGGTTTTCCCTTGGCCAGGGTTTCCATGACAACAATTCATTATGTTATGAGTTATGTGTTGTGTGATTATGTTCTTTTCATTTTAGTATTTATTTGGTTAAGTTGGAAATTAACTAGTTCATGTTTAAAGTGTTGTAATACTGATTCACCCCCCCCCCCTCAGTATTACTTAATCATAACAATACCCCCTTCCTTTATGAGAATATTTTAGATAAAGAGGGACAACTTACCTTCATTGGAAATCCATTTTAGAGATGAATCATTAGTGGATTTCCCTAGTCTCCATTCTAAAAATTGTATTACTCATACAGATATCTTGCAACAAGAGGATAATATCATTACTAATTCCCTTACTTCTCTCCCTTCTAAAGATAAAATCATGAATAATAAAGATCTTGATCAATTTAATGTTGTCAATGTTTTGAGTAATGACAAACCTAAGGTTGTTGTTCATCTTTGTCAAAATAACCCTCAACCTCAAAACAAACTGATCATTGTGGTGAAGGGTGCTCAAAAACTTGACTATGATGTTGTTGCTCACACTTATAACACAAGGAAAAATAGACAACCTACAAGTTTTTTTGTTCCTCCTTCTCAACAAGTGCTTCTCCCTCTACACCTTATTCCTTAAAACTTGTCAAAGGAGTATGATTTAGTAGAACAACTCCATGCTACCTCTGCTAAGATATCTCTTTGGGAGCTTCTTCAAACTTCACCTACTTATCATCAAGCATTACAAAAACCATTAAAAAGCTCAAATTGTATTTTCTCAAGATGACTTTCCTTCGAAATAAATCCAAGATTAGCATGATCCTCTCATGCTTGTTGTCCTTATCAATGGACTTAATATTTGTAGGACTTTCCACAAGAGATAAAGGTAGATACTTCATCAACCAAACTTGATTTTGTTCATAGATCCATCACTTTGATAATCTTTCTAAACAATCCTTAGGCATTATCACTTTTCCTATTAAAGTAGGTCCTATTATTTTACCCACGCCTATTCATGTCATGCTCGATACTCTTAACTATAATTTTCTCTTAGGATGTCCATAGTTACATGTTATGCATGTTATTCATTCAACACTCCATTGAAAATTCAAGTTTATATGTAACAACTTTATGTAGACACTTTTTACTGATGATAGACCTAATAATTTCTTACAGACTGAACCTAATTCTCCTTCTATACTTACACTATTTAAGAAAAACATATCTTCTCCTCCTACAAGTTCCCTTTTGGATGATGATTGGGGGTCATTAGACTTTATGCCATCCTTTGTGAGTGAATACCAAAATCCTAATGGCTACATGAACCCCTTTAAAGGATCTTGTGCATCATTTGTCCAACCCAATACACAAAATAATTAAACTCACAATCTCAAATATGGTTTAGGATGTGTGCAACAAAGCAATGTGAATAGTGAGACCCTATTGAAGCATTTGGTTTTGAGCATCCTCCTTTATTAACATCTGCTTATTTATTATCTAACACTCCTATATTTACCTTTAATCAAGATATCATTTTGCCTAACCTTCTTCATGCTAAGGTGATTACTCGACCTAAATGAATATAGAAGCCTAGTCAAAATCTTATGAATATTCATTTCTACATGTATCACCGATATCATGATTCATGACAACTATACTAATGAATTTTAAGCCTTGCATTACAAAATTAAACAACTCATTTATAATGACATCATTCACATAACATGTCGTAATGAGTTATTTTTCAATCCTAATTTCTTTGCATAACATTTAAGTCCCTATTATGTTGCTCCACACTATGTAACATTGCTAGCCTACTCTTGGGGGCTCATTGTCATGCATGGTGTGATAATACTTTTCAAGTAGAATAATAGGTCCTCCTTCTCCTTATCCTTATCTCCACACTTGGGGGGCAAGGGTATTAAATCAATCTCTCTCATCAAGGATCCATTTTTCCTTTGTTTAAGTGAAATTTGTCTATTATGTGATAGCCAATATTACATAGGTATGTTGGTTTACATTGAGTATTATTTTATATACAAGAGATGTACATCCTTTATAATAACCTATTCATTGTTTTCAATTGGTTTTTCATGGTAAACAAATCTCGTACCTTGGAGACTAAAAGTGTGTCATCCTTCCTTAAAGCATCCCTTCACCTAGCAATAGGGAAGGTGTCAATTCTTCCTTTATAATTCATGGTAACTTTTCAAAATCCTTCAAAAGGATACCTTTAAAACTTATTTCATAATATATGTTTTCATATGTCCCTTCCTTTACCTCATAGGAGTTGTGACCTCTTTGTCTTGGACATGGTGTTACTTGTAGATACCTTCTTGGTGTTAAAAGTGCTCCATCCTTATTTATGTTTTCCTTAAGATTTCAAAATAGTACGTTTTGCCATCTTAAGAGGGGAATACATGGCCTCTTCATTTAAAACATCTTGTTTACTTTAAGAATGACAAGTAGAGTACACTACCATAACACAACTTTCTAGGGATGGATCACTCTCCTTTTCACATCCTTAGGATTAGTTAAACTAGCATAGAACAAATTGCTAGCCCATTTTACCTCTCCTATGTATACTTTTTCAAGATTGGTTGAACTAACATAACACAACTTTATGTCCCATTTGACCTCTCCTTTGCATAAATTTTTCAGGTCTGTTTGACTAGCATAACACAATGTGCTAGACTATTTGACCTATCCTTTTCATGGGTTGACTAGAATAACACACTTTTCTAGACCATTCAACCTCTTGTTTAATTAAAATTTTATGAGTTTACTAGAACACACTAAACCATAAACCCCCCCCCCCCCCTTGCACTCTCTTTGATGGGTGGATTTAGAATAACATAATTTTCTAGACCATTGCCCCCTCATTTCTCTCTCTCATCTATCTCTCATAGATCACCTAGAGCAACATAATTTCCTAGCCTGTGTCATCCATGATTGTATTATTCTCTCCTCCATGATTCCATATCATAACACACTTTTCTATTTGATCATATCATGGAGTCTTATCTTATCTTTGATATGTGCTCTTTCTCTTTTTAGGTGACCACTTGTGCTCTTGCAATATTTTTATGAGTATAATATTAGGGGTTGAGACATTTTCTCTAGTAAGGTCTCTTCAACTAATTGACATGGAGTCTTAGTAATCTAGGCTTTTGTTGTTGTTTTATGTATCCTTTCATATGGATGTATGAGTTAAGATCCTTGGTTTAGGGACTTATGTCATTAAACTTAGTGATGTCTTATCTCCTTGCATTTTTCCCATGATCTTCATCTTTATCTCTCTTTCTATTACTTTACCATGAGAATGAGGCGGTATCATACTCCGCTAAAGTGGGGGTTAAATGTATCGTCCTAAAAATTAATCACCTTATAGGTGCTCATTTTTAGCCTCATTTTAGTAATGTATGGGTTACCACATTGATTTAATGTTCTTCTAGCACTTATTGGACCTTAAAATCAACATTATTTGTTTAATACTTGAGGTTGGCTCTTGCTTCTAGGCATGATTTCCCAATTTTGATTCAATCAAAAAATTCATTTCCTCACCTAGGACCTATTCATTTATTTTCATCGTTTGGGACCCTTTCCAACCTCATAACAACCTGCATTTTTTCCTCCCATTCTTTGGGCCTAACAAAGTTGATTTCTCAACTTGTACCCCATGGATAAGTTGATTCTCAACTTATCCTGGGAAAGAACAACTGAGAGGGGGTGTGAATCATTTGTACTCACAAAAATTAAAACATTAATAATTGAATCACTTAGAGATCTGACATATAAACAAGAATGCAAGATCCACAACACATAACTTACAACACAATATTTGTTCACGAGGAAACCTAGTTAAGGGAAAACTCCGATGGGGGTCGAACCCACTAGATAGATGTACTTTGTTAAAATCACTGCCCTATTAAGAGAAAATAAGAACAAGAAGGATGCACTCGCATACACAAGCCCACTTCCTAGAGCACATTACTCATAATACAAATATTTGGCCCTCAGTCGAGTTCACCGATCAATCACTGATAATAGTTACAAAGGGTGGACAAACTGTCCAATACAACCGAATTGACTTACAACATCTGCAATGCCAATGCAGTTCCAATGAAGTACAATTTTTGCCTCAAGTGAAGAATACAAACATCTCTCTCTGCTCTATTTTCCACACACTTTGTAATCACAAATTATTTCTCATTTATACATATTACAATGAATAATCAACAACAAGGTCAGCTAGGACCAATACAAATAAATGATATGAATAATAAGCTCAAACACAAATGCAATCCAAATCAAGTTGGTCAAGACTTAGATAGGACCCAACACATCATTCATGAATATGTAACAGCTTTACCAAATCCATGCCACGAATTGCAACATGCTACTTCACCAAGCTGGCTAAGACCTAAATGAAGAAACACGAATAACGCTCAGCATTTATCACCAAATGAGATCACCAAGAATCATCAACATGACCATAACACAATCCAAGAACACCAACAAGTATCATGAATAACCTCTCAAACGTCCATAACATCTCAACCTCCAAATCCAAACTCATCTATGTACTATTCATCATGAACACTAAGCACTAAACTATGTCACATCAAAAAGATATATTTTTGAACTCTAAATCATGAACAACACCAGATGAGGAAATAACATTAAGTATCAAAGAATCCACCAACTTTGCATCCACTAAATCAACCATGCCAAAGAAAAATCTCAACCTCTGAAACATCCTGAACAATAGGAACACGGAAATACTAGCACCTGATAAATCAATCATATATCACTCTGACTATCATGTGAAGATTTGTAAGTTGACCAGAATCAAATATAGACATATCTAAACCATCACTTACGATTGCAATACAAGATCTTCAACATATCACTAGAACAAATGAAATTATCTCTAGTGAAAACATACACTTTCTACAACAACAATAGTATGTTGACAACAATGACAAAACATTAATGTCAGAACACATCTATCTCTGACATTCTCAACAATCTTCTAACAATATACCCCTTTTGCATTGGTGGAAACATATGAAGTGAAAAATTGATCAATGCATAAAGATAATCTATCCACTTGATCACTCTAAATATCAATAAACATGAATTAATATATCCATCTGATCACTCTGAATAGCCAGCAACAAAACTCTCAACACTGTAAGAGTAAAGAATTAATTTAATTACCTGATTAAATTAACTTTACTACCTCTTAAGATTTCACTTTATGCACTTGCATTAGTCATTTAATAATTAAATCTAATCATTAAACACATATTTACCTATTAGGGTTTCCTATTAGGTTTTACAATCTCCTTCTATAAGGATTGATCCTTTGTATATTTTATTAATTCTTTTTGGCTGATAATAATCTTTCACATTGTCAGAGCAAAACCCTTGTTTGTTTCCTACAGATTTCTTCCTTGTGGTGGGTTTTTGCATGCAGGTTTCTTGGGCTTAATAGATTTGTTTTCATCAAATCTTACATGGTATTAGATCTAGATCTGTTGTAGCTTTTTCATGTTTTAAAAAAAGAGGAGCAAGGGTTTGACAGAAGAAATTTGGGATTTTTCAGCTAATTTGATAGGTTTTGGTTGTAGTTTTTAGATCTGGTATTCTTTGCAAAACGTTATTTTTGGTTTCTTTTTTGCATGCAAAAAAAAATTATGACTTTTTATAGGTGCATTCATGTGAAAGGGCAATTTTTGGGTGTCCTTATCAGTGCCATTTATAGGGGTGTCCTTCCCCATTTTTTTTACCAGACTTGCACCTTATTCCTCTGACCATCATGCATGAGCTTACGTCTGCATTGGTAAATCTAAAAAGGAAGAACTTCAAACCCCCACGGTCACTGTACTTTGACTTGCAAGCCTTTTTACCTATGATTTCTATCCAAATATATGGTTATTTTCATCATAAAAATTCAAAGGTACACATGATACTCATTTGAAGTTTTTTTCTCTCTCATTGTAAGCAATCTTTTCCAGCTTCTAGGGTTTGGTTTATTGAATTGTGGGGGGTGTTTTATTTCTTATTTTTTGTAATTTAATTTAGTAAACTTGAAATTATATCAAAATGAGACCCCTTCTAAAAATATGGCCGAGACCTCTTCTTGTCTTGTCTAGAACTTTTGACCCCTCATAATTATCACACATGGAAATCCCTGATGACATGGCTTCTTCAGTCAAAAGGGTTTTGGTCTTGTTTAGACGCAGTGCAGCTAGTTTTACAAAGGCCTTTCGAGGTCATGCAGCACAGGAACAAGATAGATGATGCAATGGGTTTGATTCCTTTACATGTATCAAATAGTCTATAGTTTCATATTGATGGGTGTAATACCACTCTAGATATGTGGACCCAACTTAATGGCCTGTTTGGTACAGTGAATGAGTTTAGGGAACTTCAAATTCAGGCAGAGCTTACCTCTCTTGTACTAGATCATTTTCCATCCATTGAGGAATTCTTGATGAAGTTCAAGCAGTAGAGGTCTTTATTACAAGGATGTCAAAAGACTAAGACTGACACAGAGTGCATCTACTTGATTCTGTCAAAGCTTCAGGAAAAATTTCATATTTTCTCCTCTACCTTCCACTCTACCATAGATGCATTGGGCCAGAGATCCCAGATGCTCACTTTTGAGGTGTTTTGTGATTGGTTGACTAGAGAGTAGGTCAAGCTCACATAGTTGGATTCTTTATCTGGAACTAAGAACCAAGCTTTGTTTGCTCAAACTTCTAAGGGGATGTAGAAGCAGAAGCAGAAGCCAAAAATAGATTCAACTGGAAGTGAGCATTCCTCCAAGCCTCCTCATAAAACAGAGTCTAATAAATCCACTCCTATGGTTAAATCTTCTAAGTATGTTGAGTCTTCCTCCAAGACTAAGAAGTTCACAGGTGACCTTGCAGTTTTTGTGGCAAGGAAGGGCATCCAATTTTCAAGTGTTGGAAATGTCTTGAGGCTCTAGAGGAAGCCTTGAAACAACATATTATTGCTTCTCCATAGCCTTCACCTACTCCCAAAGATAAAGGTCATGCTCTTTCTACATGATCATTATATTCAACTATTACATGGATCATTGATTCAGGTGCTTCACACCATATGACACACACACACACCTAGTTTGGTTACCTCACTTGCTCAGAGTGCTACTACATAGATTTCAGTTGGTGACTCAAATTTCAATACGCCTCTCTCTCCGGTCCCCACAGCTTTCCAAAGGCGGGGGTTAGTAGCAAAGGTTCACAAATGAATGCAAATCAAGTATATAATGACTACTAAATGAATAACAGAAATGTGAGCGATAAAATGTACAAGAAAGAGAAAGGAAGACAAATAAATGCAAACCCCATGATGCTTGAAGCTTCTATTGTTTCTCTCTACTCCTTCTGAAATGTTGTTCTTGATGCTTAGTATTGGCAGGGCAGTGTCTATGACTTGAGAAGCGTCGAGAATTTGATAATTAAAATGTGTGTGTGATCGCAAGATGGCTTGAATGCTAGAACCAAACTGATGGATTAATGGCGCGCGAGAGCTTGAAATCCTGGATCCTTCAAATGGTTGTGAAGGGTTTATTATATAGGAATTGGTGATGAAATGAACAGTTGAGATCAATCCTAGAGATAGGGGAGATGAACAGTTGTGATCAAAAGGAATAGGAGAGGTCCTCAGTAAACTCCACCTCTTCATTTGGTAAAGAGGAGATAGGGTTTGGTTAACTGAAGAGCTATTTATGAGTTACCTTTTTGAATTGAAGAGGTGGGTGAAGTT
>MU226547.1:4853282-4878482 GCA_018584345.1 Thuja plicata | reverse complement strand
CATTCCTTAACTGCATTGGTAACATCTTTTTCAATAATCCCCCAATAAGACTGGAAAAAGAACATTGGGAAGCCATCAGGCCCTGGAGATTTTTCCCCTTCAAAAGAAAAGATAGCTTTTTTAATCTTAGAGTTAGAAGGAATAGCCATGAGATTTTTGTTCTGATTTTCATCCAGAATCCTAGGAATGTACCTAAGGAACTCCTTTTGTTCATTCTTGTCAAGCTCACTATTTTTTTGAAGTAATTTGAAAAAGAAATCTTTGGCCTCAGCTCTGATTGCCTCCTCATCACTAGAAGTATTTCCATTGATGTTGAGTTTGGAAATCCGGTTATACATTCTGTGCTTTAGAGTGGTCATAAAAAAATACTCCGTGTTTCTATCCCCCTCCTTCAGATATATCTTCCTAGATCTTTGTCTCCAGAATGCTTCTTCTTTAGCTATTATTTCATGCATCTCAATCAGCTTGCCATTCTCCTGCTCTCTAGTGATAAACTTATATCCATCTTTTTGGATACTTTCCTGGATTTCCTTTATCTCTAAGCTAATACTATCTTTAGAAGTGAAAATGTTCCCAAAAGTTTCCTTATTCCAATCCTTAATGTTTTCTTTTACATTTTTAAGTTTTTTGGCAATGATAAACATGGCAGAACCATTAATTTTGATTTTCCACCATTCCTCTATCCTTAGTTCCAGTTGCGGATGAAGAGTCCACATTTTCTCAAATCTAAAAGGGGTATTTTTCTTTTTCACTATCGGGTCAGCAATAAAGGAGATCGGATTATGATCCGAGCCAACCCTAATATGAGCTGACAAAGAAAAAAAGTAATGATTAAACCATCCATTGGATACAAGAGCCCTATCCAACCTGACTTGTATCAACTCCTCACCCGCTCTTCTATTTCTCCAAGTATAATCAGTTCCCTGTAGGTCAACATCATGAAGATAATTATTATCAATAAAGTTCATTAAGTCCATCCTACTTTCCAAGTTGGGTTGGCTGCCTCCATATTTCTCTTTCTCCCAAAGGTGTATTAAATTCCCCCATCACAATTCATTCTTCAGAAGCGAAAGTATTTCTCAGAGCAGAAAGGTTCTACCAATAAACTTCTCTCCCTTTTTTAGTATTAGGAGCATAGATGTTGGTTAAAACCCAAGAGGTATTATCCTGAAGCAGTCTAAACCTTATGCAAACCATATTTTTGCCTTGATAGATAATGTCTCCTTTTATAGTGTCTTCATTCCATATAGTTGCAATGCCTCCCAACGCTCCATTAGAATCTCCACCACAAATGATTCCCCTCTTAAAAAATCTAAGTTTTTCAACTTTTTCTTTAAGCATCTTAGTTTCTTGAATCAATAAAATATCAGGCCTATTATCTCTAATTAAGTTCCTAACTATATCCTACTTATGGGGATTATTCAACCCCCTAATATTCCAAGAAATAATCTTCATGATTTAACAAAGGATCCTACCTCCAGAATCCGCTGGCTACCATCCGCAATGTTCCTTTTGGTCTCCTTGTTTCTCACCTTTTGACTTGAAGGTCTCCCTGGTGATGCTAATCCTGCTCCGACATCTCCATTTTTATTGCTTCTTGTTGAAACCTTTCTATTTTGCGCCTCTTTATCGTTCTTCCCTTTTTTTTCTCCTTTGGTATTTTTCTCGTTTTCTCTATCGCTTTGCTCTCCTTCAAGAATTTGTGTGATCTCAGTTGCATCCCCCCATTTTGGTTTGGCTGTTCCTGCTAGATTCTGAATTTCCTCTTTTGTGTTCCCCCTCTTGGGTGTAGCTTTCTCTTGATCTTTATTTCCCCTTTTTGGGGTCTCTTCTAAATTTTTTGGACTACCTCTCAGCTCCTTCTCACTATCTTTCTTATTGTCCTCATTCTTCTCTATTGTACTTTTGGTTTCTTCCTGGAAATTTCCTTCTCTGTGATAATCATTTTTCTCCTCCTCCGGCTCTTCCCCTTCTTCGTCTCCCTTTGAATCCTCTTCCTTAAACTCCCCTTCTTCTATTTGGATTTCATTTTCTTTTGTTTCATCTTCTTCCATTTGGATTTCATTTTCTTTTTCATTCATAACTTCTATTCCCCAGTCCTCAGGATCCTCTATATATGATCCTAACATTGTCTTAGTACATTTAGTCTTCTCATTAGTTTCTTGTTCCTCTTTCTCTTTTTGTTGTCCTTCCCTTTCTTTACTGCTAACTTCTTTAGTTCTTCTCCCTACTGGAATCCATTTCTGAATCTTTTTATGAATTACTTTCTCCGGACATTTCCTTGCCCAGTGACCCACCTTTTTGCAATGGAAACATGCAAAGGGTATAGTTTCATACTCTATAGGTTGTTCCCACATTCCCAGCTTAGATTTCAAACTTATTTTTTCTGGCATATCCTTATCCTACATTATCCCAACACAGATACGGGCATAGGTTAGCCTCCGTCTCGCCGCTGTCACATTATCTATCGACAAAAGTTCTCCAAATGAACTAGATATACCAACAAATATGTCTTCCAGCCAGTATTCAAGAGGAAATCCATGTAGCTTTATCCATACCGGGACCTATCGAGCTTTGTCCTCCTCGAAGACAAGATTCGGACTCCATTTTTGAAGAATAAGAGTGTTTTTCCCAATCAGCCATGGCCCGCTGCAGAGAATATTCATTCTATCTTCTTCACAAGAGAAAAAGAACGACATACATCCCTTAGCCATTGCTACCACCTCTACCTATCCTTTCAAAGCCCATTTGTGGGATACAAAAGCCCTAACCACTTCGATGTTAGGTCTAACTCCTACAAATCTCCCAACCAGCGAATTTTTCATCCTTGCTATAGAAAAATCAATGCTCTGGTCTGGGATTTCAATAGCAAAGCTTCCTTGAGAAGGTATTGAAACATTCTTCACCGGAGGTAAAGAAGATTTACCTATTGGTTTGATGCCAAAAAGAGACGCCCATTTCCTCGGTTGCCCCAGCCCAGCCTCCTGTCTGGGACCCCCTCCTGGGTCCTCTGGCGCCTACCCCGCATCGGGATCCAATCCTGTGATCTTGATGTCCTTCCCATCATTCTTCTTGCTGCGCTCAGAGGATTCTACTTCCTCCTAAATTCTCCTACCCAAATTCAAAGTTGAATCCAGATGCTCCCGCTCCCTCTCCCGCTCCATCCCTGCTTTGTCTTTGAATGTTGCACATGATTCTTTGAGATATTTATAGCAATTGAATTATCACAATAATTGAAAATAGGTTTAGCAATGCTTATCCTTAAATCCTTCAGCATTTTCTTCACCTAAGAAACTTGAGTGTAATTGTTAGCAGAACCAACATACTCGGCTTCAACAGTAGATTGAGAAATACAATCTTGTTTTTGACTAACCCAAGATATTAGTCTCTTACCAAAGAAGAATGCACCACCACTTGTACTTTTCCTATCATCCACATTACCTGCCCAATCAATATTTGTATAAGTACAAGTTTGAATTCATTTTCCTTACCAAACCATAAGCCATAGTCAATTGTTCCCTTAAAGTATCTGAATATTGTTTTGACAGCAGCAACATGTGATTCTTTTGGTTCAGCTTGAAATCTTGCCACAATAGAAGCAACATTCATTATATCAGGTATAGTCTAAGTTGAGTATAACAATCCACCAACCTTTGATCTATATATTTTTTTATTTGCATAGGGGGATTCATCATCCTTAAATACTTTGCAACTAGTAGCCATAGGGGTTCCAAGAGGTTTTGAATCTTTGATACCAAATTTCTTTAATAGTTCCCTGTCATACTTGGAATGTGTAATGAAAATTCATTTATCTAACTATGCAATATGCAATCCAAGAAATAATTTCATCTCACCTTCATATACATCTCATTCTTTTTGCATTTCTGCAAAAGAACCTATACTCAATTCATCATTACCTCCAAAAATGATATCATCAACAAAGACTTTAGCAATCAAGATATAACCATCAACTATTTTGAAATATAAGTTACTGTTAGAAGTACCTTTATTGAATCCAATTTTTATCAAGTACTAGTCCAATCTAGAATACTAGGATGTAGGAGCTTACTTCAATCCATATAGTTTTTTCTTCAATTTATAAATGATATCTCCTTCATCTATTAGTGTAAATCCATCATGTTTCTCAATGTAAACATCTTCCTCTAACTCACCATTCAAAAGTGCACGCTTAACATCCATGTGATATAATTTTAAATTTTTGTAAGCAGCATATGCAAGTAGTAATATGACTACTTTAATTCTAGCTACAGGGGCAAAGGTCTTTGAAAATCAATACCTTCCATTTGTGTTTACCCTTTTCATACCAATCTATCTTTGTTTTGAACCACCTTTCCATCTTCATTCAACTTGTTCTTGAATGCCCACTTAATTTTAATCACATTCTTTTTCATAGATTTGGGAACAAGAATCCAATTCTTGTTCTTTTTCAATCTGATCAAGTTCTTCTCTGATATCATTTATCCAACTCTCATGCTTACAATCTTCTTTCAAATCTTTAGGTTCAAATTTATATAGAAAACATGTTTCTTCTCTAACAATCCTTCCTCTAGTTTGAACAACTTTATTCTTATCATCGATAATAACATCTTCAAAATGATTTATCCTTACATATCATGGGATTTTGGATTTGATTTTGTAGTTGACCCTTCTATTTGAATATCCTCCTCATTTTCCACTGGTTCAGTCTTCTCTACCAAACCATTCTGATCCTGATTTTGATTCTGCACTTCCATAATTTGCTTGTCTTCTTCATCAAACCTGCAAGTTCTTTTTGATCTGTGCACTTTTTCATCAACTCTAACATTTTCACTTTCAACAATCTTATGTAATCCATATTTATAAAACTTATATTCTTTTCTCTTAGAATAATATCCAAGAAAGATTCCTTCATCACTTCTAGGATCAAACTTTCCAATGTCTTCATCTCTCTTGATATAACATTTACTTCCAAAAATTCTAAAGTATTTCACTATAGGAATATGACCATACTAAATTTCATAGGAATTCTTACCAGTTCCTTTCTTTATCTGCACTTGGTTTAATATATAAATAGTAGTACTCATGGCTTCTCTCCAGTAGATTTGTGGAATATTTCCTTCAATCATCATGGTTCTATTTGTGTCTAGAATAATTATGTTCCTTCACTCTGCTACACCATTTTGTTGTGGGGTATGTAGAGCATAAGTCTACCTCTTAATTCCATGTTCTTAAAAATAGGCATAGAATTCACCAAATATAAATTCTCCTCCTTTGTCTAAACTTAGGCACTTCAATATTTGTTCAGACTCAGTTTCAACCATCATCTTGAATATTTAAAATTTCTAAAAAGCTTCTAATTTTTACCTCAAAAATGTATCCCGCATCATCCTTTATATTCATCAATAAATAACAAGAAATATCATTCACAATAATAGCTTCTTGTCTTTTTAGGACCACGCAAATATGTATGTACCAAATCTAGCAATCTATCTAAAGTATGTGTCTTACTCCTAAAACTAGATCTATTCAATTTTCCTAATTGACATTGTTTGCACAAATTGTTAGGCTTCATTAGCTTAGACAAATCTCTTACAACATTAGTAGTGATAACCTTTACCATATTATCAAAGTTACATGACAAAATATTCTAAGCCACAACCAACTGTCATCAATCTTAGCAATCAAGCATTTATTCTCAATGGTTTTCAAATGAAATATATTACCTACAATTTGTGTACCCGATGCAATCAAATTTCCATTGCTTCTAATGATTTTGCACACTCCTATGAATTCCAATTTGTATCCCTTGTCTAACATTTGTCCAACACTTAACAAGTTATGACTTAATCCTTTAACATACAGAACATCATTAGTACTGGTTTTACCATCAAGAGTAATAGATCATTTTCCCTTTCCAAATCTAAAAACACCACCATCATAATATTGAAGCTTCACAAACTTATTTTTGTCACCATTCATATGATGTGAGCATCCAATATCAATAGCCCATTCATCTCTTTTATCAACACGTGAAACCAAGTATTTCTCTTCATTAATATTATCTTCTTTAATAGAAATAAACACAATCTCTTCATCACTAGCACCATATTTATCATCTATCGCACCTTCCTCGGAAACATAACTATGACCCTTAGGATGAAATTTCTTAGATCTAACCTTATATTCCTTTGAGACTTTATTTGGACATCTAGATGCAATATGACCAATATTATTACAATAAAATAATTTCAAAGGTAACTTTCCTTCATACTTACCATAGCCTTTAGGAAGTCTTCTTATAATCAAGGCTTCAAGTTCATTGATCCTTATTTCCTCTTCCATGATCTACTCCCATTTCTTAGCATAGTAGCTATCTTTTATTACTCTAGAAGTTTTTTCTCCCTAATCATGCTTGGTCACACTAGCTTTGAATGCAGTCTCAACCTTCAAAAGTTCCTAAATAAGAGCACTCATCTCATAAGAACATAGTCTACTAGTCAAGGCTTCTATACAAATATATTTCACACTTCTAACTTCTTCAATAGTTGCAACCTTCTCACAGTAGGATGGAGGCAAGGAACTCATAATGTTTCTTACAACTTCATCATCATTCAAGATAACACCAACACATCTGATTGAATAGACAACATCATTCATTCTCTATATATATGAAATTCTTCTTTTCATTAGCAATAACCTGAGTCATATCATTAGGAATGGAAAAGTATTTCCATGTGATCTCCCAATATTAATTTCCCATGCATATCAAATAAGTAGCCATCTAATCCTTCCATATTAGGTAGTTGGTTCCATCAAACTTCAAACTGTCTTTCCTAATGCTTTTCATATCGGATCTCCTTTAAGTGATCAAGCTTTTTAAAAAGGACAAGGATATGATACCAATGGTTAGGCCAAAATAATGAAAGAACAACTGAGAGGGGGGTGAATCTATTGTACTCACAAAAATTAAAACAATTATTTAACATTGATAATTGAATCACTTAGAGATCTAAAAGATAAAAATAATAATGCAAGATCCAAAACACATAACTCACAACACAATATTTTTTCATGAGGAAACCTAGTTAAGGGAAAAAAATGGTGGGAGTCAAACCCACTAGATAGATGTACTATGTTAAAATCACTACCATGTTAAGTGAAAATAAGAACATGAAGGATGCACTTGCATCCATAGGCCCACTTCCTAGAGCACACTATACACAATACAACAATCTGGCCCTCATTCAGGTTCATCGATCAATCACTGATAAAAATTAAAAAGGGTGGGAAAAATGTCCAATACAACCAAATAGACTTACAACACCTGCAATCCCAATACATTTCTAATGAATTACAATTTCTGCATTAGTTGTAGAATACAAACATCTCTCTCTACTCTATCTTCCACACACTTCACAATCACAAATTATTTCCCATTTATACATATTACAATAAATAATTAACAACAAGGTCAGGTAGGGCCAATACAAATAAATGATATAAATAGTAAGCTCAAACACCAATATGATCCAAATCAATTCATCCAAGACTTAGATAGGAACCAAAACATCATCCATGAATACACAACAACTTCACCAAATCCACACCACAAATTGCAACATGTTACTTCACCAAGTCGGCTAAGACCTAAATGAAGAAACACTAATCACACTAAAAAATACCAAATCTGATCACCAATAATCATCGACATAGCTATAAAATGATCCAAGAACACTAGAAAGTAGCATAAATAACCTCTCAAACCTCCATAACATCTCAACCTAAAATCTAGACTCATCTTTGTACAGTTCATCATGAACAATGAACACTGAACTCTATCACATCAAAAAGATAGCCTTCCGAACTATGAATCATGAACAACACTAGCTAAGGAAACAACATTAAGTCCCAAAGCATCCACCAACTTGATATCTACTAAATCAACCAAACTGATCCAAACCGAAGAAAAAACTCAACCTCTAAAACATCCTAAACAATAGAAACATGGAAATAATGGAACTTGATAAATCAATCATATCTCGATCTAACTTTCATGTGAAGCTCTATAAGTTGACCAAAATAAACTAAAAACACATATGAACCCTCTCTTACAATCATATCACAAGTTCTTCAACATATCACCAGAACAACTAAAATCATCTCTACTGAACAAAACAAACTATCTACAATATAAATAGTATGTTGACATCAATGAAAAAATATTAATGGCAGCACACATCAGTCTCTGACATGCTCAACAATCTTCAAAAATACTTATCCCTAGGGTACTAGTTGAGAAGTCAAGATTTCCCTGGGGCACAATTTGAGAACTGACTTGTCCTTGGGTTTTTAAGCCTAGATATCGCCCAGGGCATGATGGTGGGATTTTCCTCCAAGGTTTAGATTTATAGTCAGCCTTGATAAAATTTGAAACCTAAAATGGAGGGATTTTAGTATAAAATGACCTCTTATCCCCTCATTTGAGGATCCATTATATTATCCATCAATCATATGGAAGCATTCATCCATCATTGTGCATTCAATCAAGAAAGAAATCAAGAAAATCTTCAATATCTTCAAGGCATTCTTCTTCTTACTCATCAAGCATTGTAGAAAAATAAAACATTCATAATCCAAGGATTTGGTTTCATGATTTCTTATTTGATTTTGGTGGAGTTCAAGCTATTGCACCAACTTTTGATCACATCCAAAGAAGTATTGCATCATCAATATATAAGTTGATTTATATTTGAGCTCTTGCTTTCATTTCATCTTATAATTTAAATTAAATTTTAAGGTTTATTCCTAAGAAGGTGTTTGACCAAGGAAAACCCATTCCCACATACTTACCCCCATTTTTCTATGTAGGAATAGGTTTCAGAGTCATGGTTTTGGACCTAAGAAGTACAGGTGTACACACAGGATCCTAGAAAGTTTCATCAGTTTTGGCACTCCAAGTTATGTTGTTTATTAGTGTCACACAATTAGTCATTATCAAGGTAGGTTGGTCGGTCATCACTGTGATCAATCCATCCCACTAAGGCCAAGTAATATATGTACCAAGAAGTAGTTACTATCGATCAAGTCAATGGTCATCAAGTACTCAATAGTTGCCGAGCAGAATGAATGTCGAGTTGCATAGAATAGTTAGTGTCGAGTGACAACATATGGATATGTCGAGCAAGCCAATTTTGATATATGTGTTTGGAATGGCACAAACACTTAGGTAAACCATTCTGGCCTAATTCTAAGTATGATTTAAGGATCATGCAAGACATTTAATGGAGTTAATTATGCACTATGGCTAAGATCATTAATCCCTATGTATGCAATGCAACCAATCAAAAAAATAGGAATACTTAAGTGGAAAAAGTGATGAATATAGATCATTGATCTTGATCTAGAATCTTTATCAATTATATATATAAAGAAAGATACAAAACCCTAATCATGTATGCGGATATGAAAATAAGAGATTGGGTGTATATGCAGAAGAAGCAAAATTTTGTATATCAGAAGCAAAGACTAGGCAGAGTGACTGAGCAGAGCAGCGAAGGATAGAAAAGAGTTATATCAGATTTTAGAGATCAATTAAGAGTTGGAAATAGGAGATCCATCATCAGCATTTGAAGTGTGAACTAAAGGATCAGGTACTGATACATTCTAGCAAGTGAATCAAGTTAAATCTCTTAATAGAGTAGTCCTAGCAGACTTTTGTAAATCTCCTAATAGAGTCCTTACTTAGCTATAAGTTTAAATCCTTTCATCACTGTAGATTTTATAAATTTGTAAGCTCTTAACAGGGTAGACTCCTCATAGGGTAGATAATCAGAAGTGATCAAAACTTTGTAGCCTTAATAGGCACACTTTTTTACTGCAATAGTGAAGATTTGTGGGTGGCATCCTCACCCCAGTTTTACCTTTCAAGGTTATCTAGTTTACCAAATATTTGTGTTATGTGTTTATCATGGATGTGATTAGTAGTTAGATCAATTATAGTATTGTAGTTAATGATCATATATACATGTTGAATCAGTTTTTTTTAAAAGTATAAAAGTTTTATAGATATTGATTCACCCCCCCCCCCCCTCTCAGTATATTTCTTTCTCATTTAAGACTTCAAAAAATTGGTATCAGAGCATTGTTCTCTTAGAAGAAGTCTAACCACTTGAGAGTTAAGATCTTGGAGATGGAGGTTTATAAGTTGGGAAAGGTCATAGAGAATCAGAAGATTGAAATCCATCTTGCATTGTAGTAGCTTGAGACGGCAAGAGAGGAATTGAATAAATCCTTAAAGGCAAGGAAAGAATTGGAAACTCAACTGAATGACACTCTATATCAAGAAGAATACATTGAAGGTCTATTTGATAATGGAAATTCCAAAGAAATTAATGAAACTATTGTTGATCTATTGGATAAAAAAACACACTGAAAGAATGAGTCAAAAGTCTAAAGATAGAATAGGAAACTAAATCAATTACATTATGTGAGGTGATTAATCAGAAAAAGAAAGATGATTAAGACAAGGTAATGGCATAAGAATATAAGACACAAATGGATACTAGACTTGATGAAAGGATATATGATGTGCAGAAGCTCACAAAAAATCAGTTGGACATTTTCAATCAAATGTTATTTTCAAACCAAGAGGTAAACAAGAAAGACATTAAAATTACATATCTAAGATCAGAGAATAATCAACTGCAAAATGAGTTAAGATCTGAGAGGGAACTCATTGAGAGGATAAATACACTTAATGAAGCCTTGAGATATTTTGAGAAACTAATGAGATCACCAAGAAGAACCAATGATACCTCTTGACTAGGCCATACCAAGCACCTATCATCTATTGAAGAAGGAGAATCATCAAAGAGTGGAGAAAAGAGGAATGCAAAGCCGAAGAGCAGAAAACCTATATGTCATCATTATGGGAAACAAGGACACACAACAAACATTTTCCAAAGAAAGAATGGTAAGTCCAATCCTAATCCTAAATTCAATGGATATTACTTTAACCGTAAGAAGCATGGATATCAGGGACATGAATGCATGTCAAAGACTAGAACTACACCTACTTCACCTAGATTTCAAGGACATTGTTACAATTGCCAGAAGTATGGTCATAGAACCCAAGACTGTAGATCCAATTTAAAATCTAAGTGGACATCCAAGAAATAAGGAAATGCACCAAGGAAAGGTAACACATTCAATTGGGATTACAATACAAGGCATAGTTGTCATTATTGTGGTGAATAATGGTCATATTGCAGAAAATTGTATAAGGACACACTTTAGAGGTAAATCCAAGAGTTGGATGAATGGAAGTTTGGTCTTTTATAGTTGTCACAAGATCGGTCATACTAGAAGAGATTGCAGGACCATAGCACCTACACCTACTATTGATCATATAAAGAACCTGATGAATCTGACATGGAGAAAGAAAGAAGAAGCAAGCAATAGTGGATCCAGTGAAGCTGAGATCACCCAATCCAATGGATCAGGTGATCATACTACTTCCAATTAAGAAAAGAAGGTGTGTAAGGAACTATTTTCTCAAATGCTATATTTTACACCAGTTCCTAATATTAGATGTATTAAAGTCCATATTTGCATACGTTAAGATGCATTAGGATATATCTAAGGCAAGAACCAAGAAAAGAATCAATATGCACAATTGGTTCCAAGAATAAGTATTAGTATGTGACGATCCCCCATATCGACCGAGCTGATATATCGACTGAGCTAAGTGTGAAGTATTAGTAGTGACCGAGTTATAAAAATAGGTTGAAAAACTTAGTGGAAAACACAAATGTTAAAGTGAATAAAAGCCTTGAGAATTTGGCAAGGTATGGAGAATGTGGACATCAGAGGGATGATAATGATCAAATTCAACATCATAAAGTGTAGAACAAAAGTCCAAGTGTGACAAAAGTACAGAAGATGAAGCCTACACATGTGGAGAAGAAGAAGAAGTTCAGAAACCAGAGACAAGGAAAAGGACTCCAAGGTACATGTGAGATTGAATCACAATGAAGGAAAAATCATTGGTGATAGGAACAAGGGAGTTCAGAAAAGAAGAGGGATTGAAAAAGATTAGATTTGCCTAGTATCAGAGATTGATAGAATTGATGATGAATGGACTAGATCTATTAAGGAAGAGATTGTGACTACAAACAACCATGTGGAAAAGCTCATGATTAGAGCAAATAAACTTGAGGCATTTCTTGAGAATGAGAAAAATGGTGTTAAACTTGTGAAAGGTGAAAGTTCTAGGTCTAAATAATTCAAGCTTGACACTAAAGAAAAAATAAGAACAAACAAGGGGAAAAAAAAAAGAATAAGGCCAAGAAGAATTTGGTAAAAGAACCTAAATCTTAGAGATTTGGAGGCAAGTGTTTTTCTTGTGGCAAGTTTGGACATGAAGTTGTTGACTGCAAAAAGAAAAATCATCTTTCCAGAAAAAAAATGCATAACCATAACTCAAGTATATGTAGTTGTGTGAAAATGTTGGATGATACTGTCAAAGGGGAGTTAATTAGATGTCCATGTGCTATAATATGAGATGAAGACATTGAAAAAAGGAATTTTTTATGTTTAAGATACAATATGTCTACACAGATTACCAAACATGGCAGAAACAAGAAGATGAACAACAATTTTTCAGAAAGAAAGAACAAGAATGTGAAGAAGAATAATCAGACCAAAAATTAGAAAGTGAAGAGGAATGGTATGAAGATAAAAGGAATGAAGAAAGCTAACAAGGGAAAAGAAAAGAAGTGTAGAAACAAGTCTAAGAGTGAGAAGAATAAGAAGGCAGACAAGGAGAGGATAGATTTGGATAAAAGATAGACTTTTGAAAGCAAGTCTAAGAGAAAGATGAGTAAGGATAAAACTTCTATTCTTGCACATATCAGAAGAAAGTTAGGGTTCATTACCCCTCCTAATAAAATCTAAGATACAAGAGATTTCATCAGTCCAATATGCTCTAAAGAAGAATCTTACAACTGGATCGATGGATGTATTTCATCAGTAGTTGTATGTGTTTGGTGGACCAAAGAAGGTAATACACATTTGTCATTTATGTCAAGGGGGAGAGATACCATACATGAAAAACAATCAGGTGTGAAGAGAAAGTGAAAAAGAGAAGAGAAGATGTGAAGAAAGAGAGAAGAGAAGATGTGAAGAGAAAGTTTATATACTTGCACATAAGAAATATTTTTAGCCAAGAAGAGTAGTGTACATTCAAGGGGGGAAACAGATGGAGAGAATATCTTATAATTATATTGGAACCAGTGTTAGCTTGTTCCCAGGGGGAAAAGTGACAAAGTAGAAATAAGGTAGCAGAGAAGAGTTAGAGACTCCAATGGATATAGTGGATATTGTTGATAGTACTGTTGATTTCTGATTGCATTATTGTTTTCCCATCACATGTTTTTATCAATGCAAAAGGGGGAGATTATTTTCAAGTTGAATGTGTTGTCAGTGATGTCAATATATCTATTATGTAGTTTAGATGTTTATTGTGCAGTTTTTCCAGTAATGCAGGATGGTCAGAAGAATGGCAAAGGAATGCTACTAAAGATGAGGATTCACACACCTCATGGGATGATTTAAAGGTTGTCTAAATGGTTCATGTCAAGTTTTAATTGTTGAAATGATGATTTGATCAAGTTATGATGTCATAGATGAAGACTAGTTATTTTATTGTTTGCTAGTGTAACAGAGTTATAGAGAATGATTTTGTGCATGCAATCAACGTGAGATCCTTGGTCATACAATTGGGAAAGTGTTAAGGACATATAAATGTGTCTACCATTTAAAGGGTTTGTGATTCTGATGGTCCACGAGGCATTTACAAGTATTTTAGTTGGGGCTAATAGTGTTCTTAAGGAGCTGGCCTAGCTTTTTGTTTCTGGTCTTTGTTGTTTTCTATTTTTGTCTTGTGTTTTTGGTGTGTTCTATCTTTCTGGTAGTTTTTTGTTGGGTGTTGGTTTGGGTCTGATGGTTTTGTTTCTTCTAGTAGTTTTTCTTTTTGTGGAACTATCTTGGGTTCTTTATTGAAAATCAAATGTAATTCATTGTAAGGGGTTTTGGCGTTCCCCTCAAAACCTATTTTTGCCTAAATCTAAAACAATGTTCTTGAGGTTTAGCATGAAATGTTTACAAGTCCAATGAGTTTGATGGATTTGATTTTTTTTTAGCTTCATGATGCCTTGGGATGATCTAGGAATATATGCCTGATGAGTTGACAACTTACATTGATCAAAGTGACCAAGTTTAATGGATTTGAAGACATTTTTATGTTCTTAGAAAACATGTCAACAAAATTTGATAAAATGGTTTATGATAGATCGGTAAAATATTTTAGAGTTGTGATTATGATCTCAAGGTGTTTGTGAAGGATATAAGCAATGTTTGACAAGTGCACAATGATCTTGATGGTTGATTTTGGCGCTAAGAGTTGACTGTTTGAGGATTAAGATTTGTTGACCTAGTTCTTAATAAATATGGTGAATTAGGGTTTGATTTGTGTTGACATGTGTGCACCAATGTTTGGAAGATTGTGTACACCTCCTTTTCATGATTCATGGTTCCCAAGCTTTCCAAAGGTGAAGGTTAGTAGCAACGGTTTTACAATGATATAAATCAAGCACACAAGAACTACTAAAACAAATAACTTGAAATGTAACCAATAAAATGTACAAACAAAGAAAGGAAAACAAATGAATGCAAACCCCAAAGTTCTTGAAGTTTCTATTGTCTCTCTCTACTCCTTCCAAAACACTATTTTTTATGCTCAGTATTGGTGTGGGCAGCGTCTATGACTTGAGAAGCATCAAGAATTTGATACTTGAAATGTGTGTGTGATCGCAAGATGACTTGAATGCTAGAACAAAACTGACATAGTAATGGTGCACAAGAGCTTTGAAATCCTAGATCCTTCAAATGGTTATGAAGAGTTTATTATATAGGAATTGGGGATGATATTAATGGTTGAGATCAATCCCAGAGATAGGGAGATGAACGGTTGAGATTAAAAGGAACTGGAGAAGCCATCAATAAACTCCACCTCTTCAATTGGTAAAGAGGAGATAGAGTTTGGTTGACTAAAGAGCTAATTGTGAGTTACCTTTAGAACTGAAGAGGTGGTGGAGTTACCCATGTGAACTGGAGAGATGGGTGGAGTAACCCATGTGATTTGATTGGAGTTATCTCTTTGAAGATAAACGAATATTTAATTCATTTATTTAATTAAAGTTTTCAACATGTGAGATAATTGAATTCTTTTTTATTTAGAATTACTTTATTTGATGAAATTAAATTAATTTAATTAAAATTAATTTAAATGGAAGAATTTAATTAGTAAGTTTAAATATTTGAATTCAAACTATAGTAAATTGAATTTAATTAATTAATTAATGGTAATAAATCAATTAAAGTTAATTAATTAAATAAAATTAATTATTTAATTAATTTTGGGAATTTGATTAGATGATTTGGGAAATGAATTTAGAAGAAAATAGATTATTAATTAACAATTAAAAAAGCATTAATTAATAGATGAAAAATAGTGGTTTTAATGTAAAGTCGCAAGTCTGTCCATTTTTGGGTGTCTACATTTGCCCCTCTTTGATGCGATGTGACTTGTCGCAGTGTGTCAAAGATTCTTTGATTTTGATCTTTCCCAAGCTTGCCCCGATGATAGTAGGTGTATTTACGCCCCCTCAACAAATTTGAGTTAAAAGTGGTGACATGAGCATTAATTTTCTGAAACCACAATTTCTAAATCTAGGTAACTGACTTATTTGAAAAATGCCTTATATTGCCCTTGATATTGACTGTGGAAGTTTCCGGGGACTGAGAAGTAAAATCGAACCTCCTAGAGAAATTAGGGTTTCTAGAAATCTCTATAAGTATCCAAGAGAGTCATTCATTTGTCACATTTCCTTCTTGGAGCTTTTGTTTCATGTACCATTTTTTTAGTGATGTTCATTTGATATACTCTGAGTAGTATCCATTTTTGTATCCCGACACACTGATATTTATTGATATATATGTTGATTACCTTTCTTTGTGTCAAACTTGCGACCGTTCATTGTACTCAGATAATATGATTTATATGAGATGCAGCTAGTGTTTTTGATATGATGTGCATTGGTTTACTTGCTATATGTATGATTCTACATGATTTGGTTTTAAGTGATGAAAGTGTATATGCAACATGATTCTATTATGCAGACTCGTAGATGGATAATTTACTTTACCTATGATACTGACATGTTTATGTAGGATGGTGGAAATAAAATGCATGTTTATATGAGATGCTTATGGATGCATGTGATTTTATGATTTATGATGTATGCAACTACTATGTTTTTTTCATTTTCTGATGCACTTGAATGAAATGAATGCAATCTATTATGCACAAAATATATGAGTAATGCATGTGTTAATTTAGAAAGAAGTTAGTATGGATATATGTTCTCTGGGATTGATCTAATAGACATGGAATGATAGAAAGGATTTTTTGATAGATATGAATTGATAGAAAGGATGAGTGTCCCAAGTCGCTGCCCATGTTTCCAATATTTGTCATCATTGCATCTTTTTTATTTTTGTTTTTTGAAATTTCGAAGAGCATCCAATGTATCTAGATCACATACCACCTGGATACCACCACAACCTCTTGAAAAGTGGAAGGAGTAGAGAGTTTGAATAGAAAGAGAACTTAGTGCACCCAAATATTGACCATCTAGGTTCAGCTATGTTCCCTATTTGAAAAGAAAGAGAGCCAAAAGCACCCAGATATTGACCATCTGGATACCGCTTTGTCCTCTAAATTAACTAAAAAAAAAGGAAACCAAGATATAAATCCTATGCACCCAGAGTGCATCTAGATAACATCGCGAGCTCTTGATTCTGTAAAGAAAAAGACCAAAGCAAACAAGATAGAACTCCTACGCCCCTAGAGTCCATCTGGATAACATCGTGAGCTCTTTATTGCAAAAAATAAAAGACCATAGAAACCAAGATAGAACTCCTATGCACCCAGAGTCCATCTAGATAGCATCATGAGCTCTTGATTCTATAAACAAAATAAGCAAATAAAAGAGAAGGAATATCTATTTCTTTCCTAGGGTTAAGCTCAGATCGTGGTATTGCATGGCTACCAGATAAGTGATAGCGGCTACTGCATTTATCCTAAATCATCATGGTCCTAAAATCAAAGTGAGAATTCAAGAGACAACAATCAAATAAAATAAGTCATGATCTATCATAGCTACTCTCCTCACATGGTGGATCCTGGAGTAGTGTAAGAACGTAACCGCGAAATATAGACTGACATCTGACCGACTAGCTGACCTAGTCAACATTTTTGGATGGTTCCTTGATGCAATTGGATTCTCTTGATTGGCTCAACTCTTTTGATAGGCTTGATTGTCTTGATTGCTTGAGTGTGTCTGATTTCAGTATTAGATGACTCATATAAGACTGGCCTATCTGGTTTGAGTGTATCCATCACTGTGTAAGATGATTGATATGATTGATTGATTGATTGTTTTGGCAGTTGATCAAGCTATGTCAGATGGGCCCAATGCTGATTTGCAAAGCTCATGATTGTAACAATTGATAGCTTGGCTTGGTTTCCAGTTGCTTTTTGTTTGATTTGATAGATTGATAAAGCTGTGTTAGATGAGCCCAATGCTGATTCACAAAGCTCATGATTGTGACATTAATTAACTGGGCATGTCGCCCTTTTCTCTCTTGATAATTGAGTTGGTTTTATTGCTTGGGTTTTTTGCAATTTTTGAATTTTTTTGATGAAGATTAATTTTCTTAGAACATTTTTTATCCTCTTAGGATTTTTTTCTGAGTTTTCAATTTTTTAGATTTTTTTATGGGTTTTCTAATTTTTTGGGATTTTTGTAGAACATTTAGAATCGCCCCCTAGTCTAGTGGACCAGTACTAACCATGGATATTGTTGGTGCTCAGAGAGGTTTATGCTTCTGGATATAGCTTGGGTAGTCAGTCTTGCATTTGAAGTGTGCTCAAGATTTTGATCTTGGAGTTCATTGATGGTGAAGCTGGATTTGAACACTTGGTGCCTGTTTGCCAGGTTTTCACTAAGGTACCTACTCAATAGCACCTATTTTCCAGGTTTCCACTGAGAGGGCAATTTTTTTCTCTTTAATTTTTTTCTTTTTTGATTTTTTTGTTTGTCACCAAGGCGCCTGATCGCCAGGTTTTCACCAAGGTAACATTTTGTATTTTTTTATTTTTTTGGTATTTTCTGGATATGTAGATAGGTGCCTTAACCATAGAGACCTCAAGGGTAGAACCTCTTGAGGTGCATGTTGTTGATGTATCCAGGGATTTGATCTCCTTTTGGTGTCACCAATATGAATGCCCCACTCTGGATAGAGCTGACAATGACAAATGGTCCTAGCCAGTTGGGCTTGAACTTTTCGGGTTTGACTCGCTCTACTTGGTTCTATTGATTTTCCATGAGGACAAGGTATCCTACCTCAAATGTTCATGGTTTCACCTTCTTGTGGTAGTTTCTTCTAAGGTGATTCTGATAGCCTTGTAAGTGGTTGAAAGCATGTTTCCTTCTTTCATCTAGTAACTCCAGTTCACTGAGCCTTGCTACTCTGTAGTCTTCATCTGTAATCAGGTTATTTAATGATTTCCTTAGGGATGGGATTTCCACTTTGAGGGGTAATAATGCCTTTGATCCATAGACTAGGGAGAAAGGAGTGGATCTTATAGGTGTTCTCACGCTATTTCTTTATGCCCATAATGTTGGACTAGGTTGTAAATGCCAGTCTCGCCCTAATTTGTTCACTATTTTCTTCAAGATTTTCAAAATTGTTTTGTTTGTAGCTTCGGCTTGTCTGTTACCTTGAGGATTAGAAAATGAAGAGAGCCCTTGTTTGATATGGAATTGTTCACATAGCTCTTCAACATCTTTTTTTTGGAAAGGCGTACCATGATCTGTCAGGATGGTTTGAGGAATCCTGTATCGAAAGATAATGTGGTTAAGTATGAACATTGATATCTGCTTTCTAGTTATGGAAGTGAGGGGAATTGCTTCCACCCACTTGGTGAAGTACTCTATTGCTGCTATGATGTATTTGTGTCCATTTTCTAAAGAAGGTGTAATTTTTCCCACTAAGTCAAATCCCCACATAGAAAATGGCAATGGTGATGTGATAGGATTTAGTTCTTGGGCTAGTGCATGGATGAGGTCTTCATGAATCTCACATCGTATACACCTTTGTACATGTTTGTGTGCATCTGTCTCTATTATGGTCCAATAGTATCCCATGTGGATGATCTTCTTAGCTAAACTATTGCCACCTCCGTGGGTTCCACAAATTCCTTCATGTACCTCGTATAGAGCTCTCTGGGATTCTGTGGAAGTGAGACATCGTAGTAGCATTCTGTCTAGACTTTGTCTATATAAATTAGTTGAGAGGATGGTATACCTAGAGGCTTGGTAGATTAGGGTTTGTCTCTAGTTTCTAGACAAAAATGCGTACCATGATCTGTCAGGATGGTTTGAGGAATCTCGTATCGACAGATAATGTGGTTAAGTATGAACATTGATATCTGCTTTTCAATTATGTAAGTGAGGGTAATTGCTTCCACCCACTTGGTGAAGTACTTTGTTGCTACTATGATGTATTTGTGTCCATTTGCTGAAGAAGGTGTAATTTTTCCCACTAAGTTAAATCCCCACATAGAAAATGGCAATGGTGATGTGATAGGATTTAGTTCTTGGGCTAGTGCATGGATGAGGTCTCCATGAATCTCACATTGTCTACACCTTTGTACATGTTTGTGTGCATATGTCTCTATTATGGTCCAATAGTATCCCATGTGGATGATCTTCTTAGCTAAATTTTTGCCACCTCCATTGGTTCCACAACTTCCTTCATGTACCTCATACAAAGCTCTCTAGGATACCATGGAAGTGAGACATCGTAGTAGCATTCCATCTAGAATTCATCTATATAAAGTAGTTGAGAGGATGGTATACCTAGAGGCTTGGCAAATTAGGGTCTTTCTCTAGTTTCTAGACAAGTTGGGAGGTAAGACACTATTTTGGAGGTAGTTGTACACATCTTGGTACCATGGGTTTTCAGGACCAACAAGGATGCATATTGATTCTATGATGGATGCTTGATGTGATGGAACCAAGAGTTTCTCTACTAGAAACTGGAATCTCATTTCGTTGCCTAGCATATCAATCAGTGATGCTATGGTAGCCATCATGTCTGTTACTTTGTTCTATGCTCGTGGGACTTGCTCAAAGAAGATGTAATGGAACTTGGTGCGCAATCTTTCCATTTGTCCTCTATATGGTATTAGCTTCTCATCTTTTGTCATATAATCATTGTTGACTTGGCTAATGACCAACTATGAATCTTTGTGGACCTTAATGTTCTTGATTCTCTATTGAATTTCTATCTTTAAACCAATGACCAGCGCTTGATATTCTACTATGTTGTTTGTGCAGGGGAAGTTGAGTCTGAAAGATTTTGAAATTGTATCATTATCTAGAGTGATAAGCACTACTCCTACCCCCGCACCATGGTTTGTGCATGATCCATCAAAGTATAGGTGTCATACCTTGATCACTGGTTGTAGTGTCATAATGGATTCATCTAGAAAGTCATAAATGATAGGTTGATGATCCTGTAGAGGTGCCTCTGCTATTTGGTCTACAATCACTTTCCCTTTGATGGCCTTTCTATCTACATACTCAATGTCAAACTCACTTAAGATCATTACCCACTTTGCAAGTCATCCAGTGAGTGTTTCTTTTCTTAGGAGGTACTTTAAGGGATCAATATGTGCGATCAACTTTTTTTGGTGACTCAACATATAATATCTCAGCTTTTGGGAAGTGAATACAACTTCCAGGCATGATTTTTTAATTGGTGTATAGTTGAGCTCATATTCGACCAAAGTTCTACTGAGATAGTAGACGGCTCTCTCCTTCCCTGTGTCATCATGTTGTGCCAAGAGTATGCCTAATTTTGATTCTATTATTAAGATATATAGAAGCAATGATCTACCTTGGACTGGTGGCACCAGTATAAGAGACTTGAGTAGATAGTTTTTGAATGTTTGGAATGCTTGTTCTCATTTCTCTATCCATATGAATTTGATGTCTTTGTGCAATAGATATTGGAATGGGCGGCACTTGTCTGCTAGCTGAGCTATGAAGCACTTGATTGATTGGAGCCTTCCTTGTAACCCTCTTAGTTGCCTTAGGTTCTATGGGGGAGGCATGTCCAATATAGCTTTGACTTTCTCTAGGTCTACTTCAATGCCTCTATGTGACACTATGAACCCCAGTAGCATTCCTACGGTGACCCCAAATACACATTTCTTTGGGTTTAAACAGACCTTGTATTCCTATATTCTGTCAAAGATTGGTCCCAATACTTGTAGATGATCCTTGCAAAGCATTGACTTGGCTAGTATTTCATCCACATAGTCTTCCATTATTTTGTGGATGAGATCATGAAAAATAGTTTTCATAGCCCTTTGATATGTTGCACCAGCATTCTTGAGACCAAACGGCATGACGTTCCAACAGTAAGTGCCCAAAGGACATGTGAAATTTGTTTTATGTTGGTCTTCTGGCATGATCTTTATCTGATTATACCCTAAAAATTCATCCATGAGTGATAGGATTTGATGTCCAGCGGTTAGATCCACTATCATGTCAATATTAGGTAAAGGAAAATCATCCTTGGGACAAGCTATGTTGAGATCTCTGAAGTCTGTGCAAATCCATATCTAACCACTATGCTTTATAATTGGTACCAAGTTAGATATCCAATCTGCATATGGGATTGGTCTTATGAACTTGGCATCCAGGAGTTTTTTCAATTCTACCTTGACTAGAAATGCAACATGGGGATGCATCTTCCTTAGCTTCTACTTGACAAGTTTAGCATTAGGTAGCAATGGGAGATGATGTAGCATGAGTTCTAGATCTAATACCAGCATATATGAGTAGGACCATGTGAAATTGATCATCCTTTCTTTGAAGAAATTGATGAAATTCTCTCTTTCCTCTGGGGTGAGTGATTTTTCCAAGTATATGTTCTTTGGGTTCTTGTCATCTCCCAAATTGACTTCCTCTATTTCTTCTACTAGTAATGATGATTTCTCCTCTATCAAGGGGAGGATTTCCTTCTTTCCATCTTCTAGCACCTCAGTGAGGTTTTTTCTAGAAGATACGTCTTGTTTTAGCTTTTTATCATTTTTTTGTTCTTTTTTCTTTTGTGGACTGGAAAGAGGGGCTTCCTCCTTGAAGTATGCTTATCTATCGAGGTCAAAGGAGAAGCTTTCTTTGTGGTCTCCTGATGGAATTCCCTCTCTAAGTTCCATGAAGTCTACAATAGCCTCATCATTCTCAAAGACATCCATATTAGGCGGTCCTTGTTGATCCCACTCTATTAGCTCTAGGTGTACTAGACATAGACTCTCGTGTTGGCTTGACTCTATGTGGTTGAAAGGGATGACAGATATGGTTATTGCAAAACTAGAATGTGATGTGGATGCATCACCTGAGGAATGGTAAATGACATGTTTATCTATGTAGGGTTGGTCATTAATGGATAGTTGGTCAAATAAGTCTTCTAGGTTTAGGATAGTGTCTGACCGAGGGGAATAATCAGGGATTGACGGTTCAGAGTCATGAAGGGATCTCCACTCATACTCGTGGGAGTTAGTTTCAATAGAATGCTCATCAAATGTCTCACTTCCTTCATTATTGGTGATTTCTATGTTGAGGTTCATTCGGGTCTGAGAGGTTCACTCTTTGACAGGCAATAATTGTGCTAGTATGTTCCATATTAAGACATGTTCTGAGTTATGCCCCCAGTGCATCTCTACCATTTTTTCCTGATCAATTGGGATGTCTTGGATTATAGGGTTGGTTCTTTATTTCACATAGCCTAACCCTCTTGTGTTTCTCTGGGTTGGCAGGAGAGACAATTCCATTAAGCCTTGTTGTCTTGCCCCCAGACCAGTTGTGCCATCATACCTGAATCTTTGTAACATTGTATTGTTGGAAAGTGACAATGCAAGCAATTGTTATTTTGTCATTGATGCCAAACCTTAACTGGTGAGACTATTCTTATCTATTTGAGCACCATATCTACTGATGATGAAGAAGATTTAACAAGAAGACCAAGTGAATGGTTGAGTTAAGGCAATTAAAAGGGTACTTGATCAGTTGGCACTCTAGCAAAGAAATTAGTTATTTATCTTTCAAAGATAGTTTTTTTGGCTGTTTTGTGCTGAGCAAGTTTGGCTTGTGCCGAGCAAAGTTGCTTGTGACGAGCAAAAGTTGTTCACTGCTGAGCACCCATGAAATTGCCAAGTGGAAACAGTGATGTTGGCCGACTTACAGTAATTGGATTAATGACGATATTTGAGATCTCTGGCTGACTCAGTTAATTTTATTAGGATATGTAATATTTATTAAAGATTGATCCATGTCATTTAATGTATGGGTAACCATAATTAATGTATGGTTTCAAGATTTAAATAGAGACTACTTTGGAGAAGTAAATGTAATGCAAAGATGGAATGATCCGTTGGATCTGACCTAACCTAAGATCTATGATCTTGTTTAAGCGGCAAAAGATTTATCTGACCTAGACAGAGAGGTATATGATAACCTCAAGGGGTTATACATTTAGGATGCAAGAGGTGTGTTGTTGAATGTGAAATATGCAAAAGAGTTGCATAGTTGATTTACTATTTAGCATGATCTAGCAGAGAAGGCTGAATACAGAAGCAGAGAGTTGCATGTGTGATTGCTTGACAAATTTCCAAGCAGATCAGAAGGTTGAGATGACAATGTAGGCTATCTAGTAAGTTAATATTAGAGCTGTAATTGGATCTGAATTTGCAAAGTAAGTTGTATGTATCAAATCACAATTGATGATTACTTTCTAACCATTGTATCAGTTAAATCCTTTAACAAGGTTAACCTAACAGTCATTTGTATAAATCCTCTAACAAGGTGACATTCAGGTGGAATGTTCTAAGTCCTCTGACAAGGCCACTCCTAACAGGGTGATTAAATCCTTTAACCAGGTCACACGTAGCAGTGTGTTATTGTAACCTTTAATAGAGCTGGCTCCTCACAGGGCATCACTTTAGAAGAGTGAAAACTTGGTAGCATGTTACTGGTGGTTTTTCCCATATTAGGTTTCCATGTTAAATACTTGTGTCAACTTGTTTGAATGCTTATGGTTTGTTTTACTGTTATGTTTCTACAAGCTAATTTCAATTGATAGTAAACTGCATGATTAAAGTTGTTGACATATGCTAATGTTGTCAAGTAGATCTGAAATATAGAAAGTTTTTATTTTCTACATCTAGACCTAAGGATAACTGATTCACCCCTCCCCTCTCAATTATTATAAATTCATTCTAACAATTGGTATTAGAGATTTGGTCTCCTGAAAATAGTTTGAAGGTACTTGGAGTGAAAAGATCAAGATGTATAAGAAGGAGGTTCCTAATCTGAACAAAGATAACTTCCCTGCATGGCAGAGTTTGATGAAACTGCATCTGGCTGGTATTGGAGATGATGATAAATGACTTATTGAAAATTCCTATGTACCACCTACTGCTCCTCTCATAGCTGCCCAACTAAAAGAAAAGCAAGAGCACAATCAAGCAATGTTGGAGACCGCCTCCTCATTGAGATATTCAAAGTTTGATGATATAAAGAGCTGCACAAATGCAAATCAGATGTGGGACAAACTTGCAATTGTCTATGGTGGAGATACAAATGTGCTGAGAGCTAAATTAGAAAGTCTAAGAGGTAAGTTTGATGAGCTGAAAATGCAAGGTGAAAATGTTATTCAGTACTATGGTAGAGTAAAAAAAGTTGTAAATGCCATTAGAGGGGCTAATGGAACAATTGATGAGAACACCATTATGAGAAAGGTACTAAGAACTTTACTTCCTGTATATGCTATTAGAGTTTCTGAAATTCAAGAATTGAGATATACTCCTAACAATAATCTGAATCTAGAAAATCTGATAGGCAGACTCACTGCATTTGAAATGTCAAATTATGATAACTATAATCCACAAGGGATTGATTATGCTTTTAGATCACAGCTGGTTCTCAATAAATCTAAGAAAGGAAA
>MU226547.1:4808104-4841082 GCA_018584345.1 Thuja plicata | reverse complement strand
AACTTGAAACATAACCAATAAAATGTACAAGCAAAGAAAGGAAAATAAATGAATGCAAACCCCAAAGTGCTTGAAGCTTCTATTGTCTCTCTCTACTCCTTCTGAAATGTTGTTTTTGATGCTCAGTGTTGGTGTGGGTAGCGTCTATGACTTGAGAATCATCGAGAATTTGATACTTGAAATGTGTGTGTGATCGCAAGATGGCTTGAATGATAGAACCAAATTAACATAGTAATGGCGCACGAGAGCTTTAAAATCTTGGATCCTTCAAATGGTTATGAAGAATTTATTATATAGGAATTGGGGATGATATGAATGGTTGAGATCAATCCCAGAGATAGGGAGATGAACGGTTGAGATTAAAAGGAACTGGAGAAGCCATCAGTAAACTCCACCTCTTCAATTGGTAAAGAGGAGATAGAGTTTGGTTGACTGAAGAGCTAATTGTGAGTTACCTTTTAGAACTGAAGAGGTGGGTGGAGTTACCCATGTGAACTGGAGAGATGGGTGGAGTAACCCATGTGATCTGATAGGAGTTATCTTTTTGAAGATAAATGAATATTTAATTCATTTATTTAATTAAAGTTTTCAACATATGAGATAATTGAATTCTTTTTTTATTTAAAATTACTTTATTTGATGAAATTAAATTAATTTAATTGGAAGAATTTAATTAGTAAGTTTAAATATTTGAATTTAAACTCTAGGAAATAGAATTTAATTAATTAAATAATGGTAATTAATCAATTAAAGTTAATTAATTAATTTTGGGAATTTGATTAGATGATTTGGGAAATGAATTTAGAAGAAAATAGATGATTAATTAACGATTAAAAAACCATTAATTAATAGATGAACATTAGAGTTTTTAATGTAAATTCGCAAGCCTGTCCATTTTCGGGTGTCTACAAATTGCAGAAGGAATAGGTTGCTAGTGAAGCACTTTTACATATCTATTGAGGGTTGTATTGCTCATTTGAGTGTTATAGAGACAATTGCAGTAATGGGTCTAATTGTACTAAAATAAAAATGACCAAGGCATAGGCAAATTCTATCATAGAGTTCATGAATTCTCATATTGGTGTCTGAATTGTGATTGTAAGTCAGTGAGACTTCCTTAGGGTTATAGCCCAAGACAAATTGAGTAGTAAACTCTAGGCAATGTGCTTGAATGCATGTGCATTCCCCATATTGTGATAATTCTATACTTCTAACAAGGTACTAGTCTTAGTGTGGGTTTCATCCCCACCATGGTTTCCACCTTAGTTTGGGTTTCCATGATAAAAATCTGTGTTATGTGGTGTTGATGTTTTCTAATTTGTGTTTATATGCTTTAAATTTGGAAATCAGTAATAAAGTTTAAAGTGATAAAAGGTTTCAAGTTTTAAAGGTTTAAGGGTGTAGACACCTAAAATTTACCAGGTGTATCTCAAACATTTCAAATTATAAATCTCAGCCAAATGCTTCATAATATCATCTTAATGCAAATCAAATGGACATTTATCAAATAAAAGGAACAAAATTCAAATCAAATTAAATGATCAAATAATCATGAAATCAAATAATTAAATTCAAGCCTAAAGGGATTAATCAAATTATGCAATTGATTTTTCAATTGTATAAGTTCAAAATCAAAAGGATCAAATCCAACCCAATCACCCTTCCATGGCTAATTTAATTAAATGATGGAGTTATTTAATTCCTAATTCTTTGAGACAACCAACCAACTTTCCCTCCATTTTCAAACACCTCAAAGCTTTTGACTTAACCAAGCTTTGATCATGATCAATTCACCCTACCCCCTACCCTTGGGAAAATGCTATAAATACAAGCAAATTCCTTTGTGTTTGGGATCCAAGAATTCAAGAGCCAAAGAATCCTTATTATAGGCATATTGAGGAGCATTTTGAGAGCTTTTTGAGAGAGTTTTAGCATTTGCATTTCATTTAGCATATCATGTTTAGGAGCATTTGCTATTTTCTCTTATGATCTCGGAGCATTATTGAGCATTTTGAGCATTCTAGCTAGATTTGAGCATTGAATTTTCATACATATCTCATTCTAGGATTGTCTTTGAGAGAGATTAAGCCTGAGAGCTCTCTTAACAAAGCTTGGATAGAGAACCATGAGATGATATAGTTTGTTTAGTTTCAATTCTTTGATTAACTTGTTTATCTTTCCATAGATTTGTTACTTTCATTCTTAATTTCATGAAGGTGAATTTTCTTACACACATAATGGCGCCCACCGTGGGGCTCTAAGCCTCTGTATTTGACATTTTTATCATTTTATTTGGTCTATTTTCTTGGTTTTTGGTATTTTTCTTGCAAAAAATAGGAGAAGAGCCACATATACGATGCAAAGAGCCGCCTATAAACATCAAAATGCCGCCTAAAAAGCGTGAATCATCTCCACCTTTATTTCTTCTGTCGCGAGGGAGATAAATCAGACCACCTATTAGATAAAGTGCACCACCTGTCAGATAAAGTGCACCGCCTATGAAATTTGAACAGCCGCTTATCAGCAATTTCTGACCGCTCTTTATACTTTTTGCGCCACTTACTTTGTTTATTTTGTCACCTGTTATATTGTAAGCACCACGTAGAAGAAGTTAAAAGCCGCTTCTAAAGTTTAAAGTATCGCTTACTAACATTTTGTAGCCATTGTTTAGCTATAAAATGCCGCTTAGCAACTTTTGCTTTAATTCAGTTTTTGGTTGATTCTGTCACTTTTATAATTCTCTATGTTTTCTTGTTCTGCAGATGAAAAACCACCCAAAGGTGCAGAAACCAGAGAAAAGAATCTCAAGGCCTAGCAAAGAGGTAAGACCTAAAATTAAAAATGATAAGGAGGTTCATAATGCAAATTTGTTAGAGAGCTTATTTGAGGAAGAACATTTATACAATCATTATATTAAGGTGTTCTTTGCATATAAGGCAAAATTTCCTACTCTTTGAATAATTTACATCCTTACTTTCTTTAAAATCTTTAATCCATAAATCATTCATTTAAAGGAGCCTTTAGGAGGTTTTTGGTGTCTTTAAGGTTTTCAAGTTTTCTTCACTTTGTTGTGCTTTGTGTTGACTAACTTTTTTGGAGGAGATGGATTGGGAACGATCGCCACTAGGTGAGTAAAAACAAGCTGAATTACTCAAAAATGTGCCTAGCCCTTTGCTAGATTCAAAATCAGGTATTTCTCTCATCAAACTTGCATTTGATTAAATTGTGGCTTTCTTTAAATCTAGCATAAATAGAATATCCTTTATTTCATCCAAATTCAACAAGCACAATCATCGAGAAGTATATCAACTGAGTGACATCACTAAGCACCAGTATACGAAGCCATCACCGAACACTAGTCTACACTAAGAGACATCATTTAACCAAAAAAAGTGGATCTCACCTACACATCAGCTAAAGCACTTTAATCTTTAAAACAACTTTTTTGTTAGCTGGATAACCATTTTTTGTGGATCAAGAAAAGCGTTAATTGTGGATCTAATTAGTTAACTGATTGTATTCATGCAAACTAGGAGATCAAGGTAAATTTGTAAACTTTTGATCTTAGATTTTTTTTTAAGAAAAATGTGAAACCTAATTAGGTCAAATTTTGTGTATATAGATGTAATAAATCAATCAAGAATGATATGATTGTAGCCACAAAGGATATCTATGGATCAGACAGAGAGTTTCATGCACAAGGATAGATAAAGGAGAATTAAGTTTGTAAAGAACTACATACAAGGCTACCAATCAGAACAGAGGTATTATCCATCACAATAAGGTGATATATATTATGTGTACTTAATGGATCTATAATCAGCAATTGGGTCATATATTTTTTTACTCTCTAACAATTGTAGCAAACAGAAAAATCATTTCACAAGATGGACTTAACAGTATTTTTGTAAATCTCTTAATCGAGTGCACACATACACATTGTGTTGCTAAAATATCTTTACCGAGTAGACTTAACAAGTCTGACATGTTACGTCTACCAAGGTAAGATCATCAGAATTGATCACAACTTGTAGCCCTAACAAGCGCCTTTCATTCTATAGATAGTGAATCTTTGTGGGTTTCTGTTGGAAACACTGAGAGGGGGGGTGAATCAGTGTTTAACTAATTATTATATTTCATCAATTTGAACATAAATCAAATAGACAATGTATGAAGCATAACATAATAACACATAACACCAGATATGTTTATGGGGAAACCTTGATTAGAGGAAAACCCCGGTGGTAATTAGTACCCACAAATGATTGTACTAGTATAATGAACTTGTTAAGGTTCCTTTGCCCTGTTAGAAGTAGTCTTTATAATCCAAGTACAATGACCCTGTTAGGAGTCTTTTACAAAACCCTGTTAGAGGTGGTTGGCTCACTGCCAGAGCTCACTACTCAATAAGATGAAGGCTACAACCTTCTTGATAATAGATATACACTATATCCAAAAGTGAACTATTATATGTGACACAATTGTCTAATCAGTTCCGTTTATGCGCTGATGCTCTTATTCTCTTAAAGAGCTCTATCTCATACTGATATCTTTATACTATTCTTTTATATCTCTTCTCTGCATTTTTTTCTGACACTTCTAATACAACTTTACTTGTCATATATATATATATATATATATATATATATATATATGTGTGTGTGTGTGTGTGTGTGTGTGTGTGTGTGTGTGTGTGTGTGTTCATGCCTGAATAGACGTGACCAAAAACAAGACCTTAGTCGGCCCAAAAACAACATTCACAATGCTTCCAAATAAATTGGCTTAAGAATGTTTACAATAATGTTTAATACATAATAACAAAATTATTACAATAGGCGCTTGGCCTTTACATAACAAAATATTATACGCTAAATCAAAAATTGTAGTCAGCTTCATACTCTATTTTCTGAGTTGTTAGTGCATTTAATCTTTATGTATCTTCTCCATACTATCATTCAGTACCATGCATGTATGGACTTAACATATTCACATATCATGGATCTTATATATGAATGCGCATAGCTTGATTTGATCATACGCACATGCGCTGGTGCTCTGATCGACTACATATCTCTGTTTTGTTATGTCTTTCATACTTATTCATTTTGTTCTTCAAAGTTTGTTGTCAAAACTTTGTATGACTTTGTTGCCATAATGAAAATACAAAATAAGTCATATTCTCCCTGAGAGTCAACTTGCCAACAATCTTCCCCTTTGTCATTAATGGCAACAAAGGAATGTGGCCAAGTTACTCAAACTTTGACTAACACCCAAAAAATTGTATATCATCCTTTTTATTCAAACTTCTATATATAGCATATAAACATACTCCTTATATACATTACTCCCCCTTTGAAATTAATGACAAGGGTTTCAAAATTGTAAGTCCTTGAGTTCTTACTCTGAATATACATTTGGATAAGCAATCTGTAGATTTTTTATCTCTTGTTGCCAGAATGCCTTCAATGCATCAATTGTCTAAAGATGGGCACACAAGGCATATGTAAGCTTCTCCATCTTTATCAGATCCATGCTAGGTCCTTGATCATATGTAGCAATGGTTGCATCTATCTATTTTATGTTCTCATTTAGAACAGCTAATGAGGGTGCAAGTGCATTTCTTAGTTGAGTCTGCCTGGTTCTTATCTTGCTGATCTCCAACTTAGCCTTTTCAATCTTGTCTAACTGCCCTTGATTTATATTGTTGCATACATTAATATCTTGTGAGGATGTTTCAATTGATTTTATAACACTTTTAACCAAGATGTCATCTTCCTCAATCTTTTTTATGTGCTCTAAGGTGAATTTCACTCTGTCCATGCAGTTTTCTATTACATTTTTGCCTTTAGCTTCTATTTCTGTCAAGCTTTCTTGACCAATCTTCAATGAGTTCAAATCTAAAGAGAAATTATTTGTCAATTCATCTAATCTTCCCTTCTTGTACTCAACTTCTGCAATTTTAGTAGCAGAGTCTACTAAACTTGTGAAATGTGATTTGAAGCTTATCAAGATGTTGTCAACATCATCAACTGACTGAATCTTAGCCATTTTTTTATCTGTTGGCACTAAGTCATTTAGGATGTTCACTGTCTCCAGAAAGAGAGGGTTTCTCATGACCTTTTTTTCTTTGGCTTTCTCCATGGCTAGCACACTGATCTTAGTCAGATATTCTTCTTCCCAAGCATCTAGATTTGCTAAATCAGGGGTCAAGCTTGACAACAATGATGGTTTAATGGATGGAGTATGTATTAAATTATGACTGGCATCCACATATTCATTCTTCACAGGGATCTCCATAGCTGGCGTTTCATTAGTTCGATTGTCTTCCTCATTATTCAAATCTGTTGAATCTTTAGAGGGAACTTCAACTTGTTGTAAGGATGTGTCATCAATGCATACATTTTATGTCTTTTCAGTGCTGACAAATACTTGTTCAACTTTTTCCATGTCGTTGTCAGAAGCGGCCATGGATATTTTAATATCATCAATCACAATAGTTTCTTCTAAATCTTTGGCTGTATCAGAAGCTATTGAAATAGTGGGCGTTGAATCCTATGGACCTGTCATAGGCGCACTTTGGATAATTGGTTCTTTGTTCTGTTTGGGAGGAGCTGGAGTTACTTTTGTTGTAGGCATCATTGATGGATACATGTGTCTATCTAGAAATACCTGCTCAAATGCTTTCTAAGTCTCTTCACCAACCAGTTCATATTCTTTGTTCATGATATGGAGAACTCTTCTTTTGGTTTTGAGATGAGGCTTTACTAAATCCAACATAATGGCTTTCTCATCATATGAGTAAACATGGAGGAGACTGTCTAATGTTTCTTCTCTTATCCAATTATCCTCTTCAATTGCTTGTGTTTTTAATACATCAAGTATGTTCCATACTTTGTCTGGTATAACTATTTTGAGTTCCAATATGGTCCTCTTAAACTTGATCATGTGAGAGATAATCATAGAGTGAATTTCTGATTTGTCTATCTCTTGGTACTTTTCATATACATTTTTTATAGATTCTAGTCTTCCTTCATTAATAATTCTATTCTTTAGGACTGTTAGACTAGGTTTGAATCCTACCTCAGGAGGGGATTGAGTGTTCTTTACCTTGCTCCTTGTGGTTCTTGAGGATGGGTGACTTGTAGGAACTTGCTTCTTCCTACTAGTCATCTTACTAGGTACAGAAGCTAGAGAGGATTCTAGATCAATGGTAGTCGATGGTGGAGATGTACCTTCATCAAATTTCTTCTTCTTCTTTTTGGGCATATCATCATATTTCTCAATTTTCACTTTTGTAGAATTTTTCTCAAGTTATTTTGCAATCTTAGCTTCCCTAGCTTTTTCTATGTCTTCTTATGTGACCCCATGAACTTTTAGGATATTGGATGTAATCCTTGATGCCTTCCTTTTGTTGTCTACACTGTACAAGACATAATCAACTTGATTTGTCTTTTCTCTATAATTTCCCCATCTAGGTTCATTAGGATCCTTGGGCGCAAATAGGAGAACTTGTGCATACCCTTCCAAAACATGTTCTTCAACTTCATAGCCAAGTGGATGAATCCATTTTGTTCTTGGTTCAACTGCTCCATGCATGTGCAGCCATTTTCTACCATAAAGCATATGGTGTCTTTGTACTTTTCAACTATCTTCTCTGGTATCCTGAACCTTTTCTACATCTTGATCCTGAATGTTTTTATCTCCATGTCCATAGAATTTTTCACGCTTCTTTCTGATGTAGCCTCTAGTGATATCTGAGACATAGTGGGTTTAGTCCTATCTAGGTAAAGATTGGCAACTTTACCAACAATGTGGAAGTAGAGATAGATGATCAAAGAGCCAAATCTGAATATTTTGCTCTTGTCATTCTTTACAGCTCTAATTTTGTCAATTAGTTGTGCGTGCAATATTTCACATAGATTGTATTGTGTATTATCCTTCACCATTTTTATTGCTGCCAGAACAGTTGCTGCAGATACCCTATTCAGTCTGCTTGCATGCTGGAACTTATAACCTAGTATCATAGTGACCAATTTGATGTCATCTACCTCAATGGGATCAACTGTCATTCCGCACCTATCACTCCCGGATAAGCATGCTTGTTCAACCTGCTTCTTAACATCCTTACCAGTGGGAAGAACTAGTCAAGTCTTAGGAAGTCCAGTCATATCATGAATTAGGTCTACAATAATGAGGACAGGAACTTCACTAATCCAATATAGGTCATCATGTATCCTGCTCGGTAGGATTTTAACCCATTCTGGCTCATAGAACTCGTGCGCATTAGAATACTCAAAGATAGGGTTATCAATGAGATGTGTGTATTCATCTTTGAATGAATAATATGGTTTCATCATTGAAGCCATAAGAGTAGCAATTTTTTTATCTCCAACTGTTTCCTTCTTGCAATATATATATGTGTGTGAATGTCTTCTACATGTATGACTCCTAGCAGAGTCTTAGAAAATTCTCCTTCAACATCATCTAATATAGACTTAAATGGATGCTTCTTGAACACGAATCTTTTCCTTTCAACAATGTCAAATACAACAGGGGTTTCCATACTTACTTGTTACTTGATTAAATAGGGTTTCACAGCAATTCTAAAATGAGGTGACCGCTAGGGTTCCATTTCAATCTTTAATCCATTCACAAACCAACCAATTCCTTAATCTACAGTGCTTTGATTTTCAATGCTCATGTGCTCTCTAAATTCTAAATCTTGAATGAAAAGTGGGGTTTAAAGATCTTTTACTAACTTATATAAAAGATTATTGCATTTAATGCTCGTTGTCATAAAGTGGTTTACATAGATAATTTCAATCTTTGCTTCTATCCAAGTTCAAACTATGCGTATATTCATACATCCTCATTTTGTCACCAAATGTATGAATTCATAGGCGCATACTCAAAGGTGAGTAACTAGCCACACAGGGGTTCGGAGCTAGAATAGCTCCCCCTAAGACCATGAGGGTCAACTAACCACAAGTAGAAGGTGCGTCCACTGTGGATGCATCTACTACCTTGTTTTCTTCATTATCCTTCTTTACTTCAACCCAAATTTTATCTGCATCTTCTTTAGCTTGTACAAATTTAACTTCTCTTGATTCTTCAAATAGTGACCTTTTAGGATTCTCTTGTCTTTGTTCTCTTGACCTGCAAAACCTTGAGATATGTCCAGCTTTTCCACATGAGTAACAAATGATAGGAGGTCTAATGCTATTATTCATTATGTTGCACTACTTGGTTGTGTGTCCATTGTAATTACATATCTGACATGTAATGTTCTGAAGGTTTCTTTGAGGTTGATTTCTCTTATTGTATTGAGTCATATTTCTTTGGTTCTATTGTGACTGATTTCTTTGACTTGTTCTGCAATGAATAGCCCTGTGACCAAACTTATTACAGGAGTAACAATAACCATTAAAAGGTCTTACCTCTTTACAATATCTTGCCAAGTGTCCATGTTTGTTACAAGCATAACAAGTTATGTTAACTTGCTTGAGTTCATCTTTAGGTGGTTCTATTTTAGCCTCTTCAAGATTCTCAGTTTTCTTTGCTTCAGTAGATGTCTCTTGTGTTTTCTTTATTTCTTGCATTGAATTGATTTCCATTTGAGCTACAATGTATCCAACACCAGTAGTATCACCTTTTAACTTCTGTGCATAAAGTTGTTATTGAATTAGATCAAAACTTGTGTGAAGTTTATCAATCTTGTCTTTTGCTTCTATTAATTCAAATTCTATCTTTTTCTTGATTTTTTCTAATTCCAAGATTTTCATGTTTGCTTGCATAAGTTCATCATCTAATTGTTTATTCTCTTTGGTCTTTTCTTCAATAGTTGTTAAGTTGTCTATAAGTTGTTCATTAAGATCTTCAATTTTGTCTTTTAAAGACATGTTCTCTTCATTTAGCTTTTTGATCATTTTTCCCAGATCATTTGTGGAGCAATCTTTCAAATCTTTTCTTAATTTCTTGATAAGCATTTGAGAGCCATCAACCTTTATTTTAAGTTCTTCATTTTCTTTTTTAGATCTATCAAGATCCTCAAGGGCTACTTCAAGATTCTTTTTCAGATGTTTTGCTTCTATTGAATCCATGATCTCCTCAAGTGGTTAAACTTTCTTTCAGAGGACCAGAGCTCTGATACCAATTGTTGGAAACACTGAGAGGGGGGGTGAATCAATGTTTAACTAATTATTTTATTTTAGCAATTTGAACATAAATCAAATAGACAATGTATGAAGCATAACATAATAACACATAGCACCAGATATGTTTATAGGGAAACCTTGATCAGAGGAAAACCTTGGTGGGAATTAGTACCCACAAATGATTGTACTAGTATAATGAACTTGTTAAGGTTCCTTTGCCCTATCAGAAGTAGTCTTTATAATGCAAGTATAATGACCCTGTTGGGATTCTTTTGCAAAACCTTGTTAGAGGTGGTTGGCTCACTGCCAGAGCTCACTGCTCAATAAGATGAAGGCTACAACCTTCTTGATAATAGATATACACTATATCCAAAAGTGAACTAATGTATGTGACACAATTGTCTGGTCAGTTCCATTTATGCATTGATGCTCTTATCTCTTAAAGAGCTCTATCGCATACTGATATCTCTATATTGTTCTTCTATATCTCTTCTCTGCATTCTTTTTCTGACACTTCTAATACAACTTTACTTGTCATATATATATATATATATATGTTCATTCCTGAATAGACGCACCAAAAACAAGACCTTAGTCATCCCAAAAACAACATTCAGAACACTTCCAAACAAATTGGCTTAAGCATGTTTACAATAATGTTTAATACATAATAAAAAACTTATTAAAATAGTAACTTGACCTTTACACAACAAAATAGTATACACTAAATCAAAAACTGTAGTCAGCTTCATACTCTATTTTCTAAGTTGTTAGTGCACTTAATATTTTTGTATCTTCTCCGTACTATCATTATGTACCATGTGTGTATGGAATTAACATATTCACATATCATGGATCTTCTATATGAACGTTCATAGCCTAATTTTTTTGTACGCACGTGCGTTGGTGCTCTGATCGACTACATATCTCTATTTTGTTCCATCTTTCATACTTAGCCATTTTGTTCTTCAAAGTTTGCTGTCAAAACTTTGTATGACTTTGTTGCCATAATGAAAACACAAAATAATTCATATTCTCCCTGAGAGTCAACTTGCCAACAGTTTCATCCCCACCGCTATTTTTACCTTCTAACAAGGGTTTCTGCATTATCAAATACTCGTGTCATGTGTAAATGAGTTTCATGAATGTTTCAATGTTTGTTTACATGCATTTACATTTATGCTATGATATTGCATGTATGAAGTAGAAAATCTATAGTGGTCATTTATGCAAGTAATGAGTGCTAAAGTTTAAATTGTAAAAGTTTTTAAGGGTACTGATTCACCCCTCCCCTCTTAGTACACACCCTTTCATTATTCCAACATTTGGTATCAGAGCTAGTTCTCTTATTTGGAAAAGTTTAATCACTTGAGAGAAAATATCTTACAATGGAAAGGTATAAGCTTGATAAAAATATTGAGAATCAAAAGTTACAAATACATATTTTATTTGAGCAATACAAAGAGGCAAGAAACAAACTAAAAGAGTTATTGGCTAAAAGAAAAGTCATGGCATCTCACTATAATGAAACTGACTATCATAAAGAAGAGATCCCTGATCCCTGACCTATTTGATTCATCTAGATCTGGATCTAGTAGTATATCGAACACATCTAAAGGAACCATTACAAATCTAAATGAAATCAATCAACATCTAGTTGAACAAGTAAAAGTATTGTAGATCGGTCAAGAGACACAAATGGTAAGAATGGTTGATGTTATGAATAATGCAAGACAAGTTGAACAAGAAAGAACTTTGGCTATTGATGACAGGAGAAATATTACTGAAAATTTTCAAGAGAAAGAATCTGAGATACAGAGACTTACTAAACATCACCTTGAGATCACTAATCAAATAGTTCTTATGAGTCATGAGGCCAACTAAGTGAACATGGAACTTTCTGGAAAATTTGAAGTTATTGGTGAACTAAAAGAAGAAAATGAGAAAGTGAAGAATAAAGTGAAGATTCAATAATAGCATAATGATATGATCAAGAAATTTGAAGAAAGTATAAAAAGAATGGATGAATTTTTGAATGGACAAAGAAGGCTCAACAACAATACTGATTTAGGGTATATTGAGCATGGATAATCATCAAACTAATCTAATCAAAGGAATGTATACAAAAATCCAAGACCAAAGAAGCATTCATGTAATCACTATGGAAAACCAGGCCACACATCAAATGTTTGCAAGAGAAAAACAAAAGGTATTCCTAAAACTATTTCTACATTCATAAAAAATGCATATCAACTAAGAAGAGTCGATAATTCATATGTTTAGGATTACAACACTTGGGTAAATTGCACAACATATGGTAGATATGGACATATAGTTGTTAACTATATGAGGAAATGGATAAGAAGATCTAGAAATTGGAATAACCCTGGAATGGCATGCTTACACTATCATAAGGTCGGTCACTTAAGTAAGGACTACAGAGACCAGAGTCAAGCACTTTTGCAAATGGAAATACTATTTAAGACATCATGAGAATGAGAAATCAAATGTAGAGAAGAGCTTCAAACACTGATAATGTTGGACCAAGCACTACAGTTGGTGACACCTCATCCAATGGATCAGGTGATTCCCACACCCCCACCTAAGCAATACAAGTAAGTATGGAACTACACTCTACAAAGATGTTTTTTACATCAGTTCCTATATTCATTGAGAATATGCCAAATTAGCATGAATGAAGATGCACTATGGTATTGCATGCTATGTTTTGTGAATCTAGTATGGCCGTTCAATATGAACCGAGCATAAACTGCACATCAGTGAACATGTGAAAGACAACTGAGTTGACACTATGTATCGAGCCTTGTATACTCACCGATCTAAAGACTTTGGTGTGTTGAACGAGCATATATGTTTTGTCGACCGAGTGGTAGGTGAAGCATTTAATGCATCACTTAGGGTACTTTTCTATAAAAAGGGCAACATGAAATCATTCGTTCACCCAACGTTAAAAATAAAATTGCAGAGAGAAGATGAGAAATTTAGAGTGACTACATTGCAGAGTGATTCACAGCACCTTCAAAGCTACTCCAACAGATTTCAATCATTCACAGCAAACATCTAGTGAGTATCTAGACTCACCGAGATGATAGGTTATTTTTGAAGAAGCCCTAAATTATCGAACAATGGCAACCACTTCACAAACCTTGAAGAACAATATGGAAAAGAGAAATAAGGTTGTTTTAATAAAGAACTCAACCTGTGAGGAACCTAACTACAATTTTCTCCCTAAGGTTGTTGCTCAACACAACGACAAAGGAGCATTTTTGAGTATCCCACCTAGGGTTTTACTAGTTGAAGACATCTGTGCATACATCCACTGCAAAGTTGCAGAGATTGGAGAATTTGATCTTGAGGAAGCTTATTAGAATCTATGCAAGGATGGTAACCTAAGGGATGAGTACAAGAACATTGAAGTGAAAGGGTTAACCAATGCCCTACTATTCCCAAAAGATTTCTGAATGGAATAGATTCATATTGTGCTCAGCCAAGTGCATGACAAAAAGATGTGTTTGGATAAACCCAAGCCAATCACAAAGGATTTGATTCATGCAGTAACTAGCTACCCTATAACTGAGAAAGAAAAATCCCTAAGACACTCTAGATGCGCTGAGATTGAAAATTTAACTGGAGCCGAGTGGGACGGCAGAGGTCTAAAAATCAACTCAATCACCGACCTTGAAATGAAATTTGGTGCGTATGTGATTGGATACAAAATATTTCAAGTAATCAGATTGAATAGTGTTGCTTTTGGAGTAGTCAAAATTGTATACAAAATAGTGAAGAAGGGAGTGCAACTTGATCTAGCCGAGCTGCTTCTAAAACAACTTGAAGAAAACATGAGAAGAATTAGATTAGCCTGATCTAATACATGTAAGTTTGGTTCCCGAATGATTTGCACATTCTTTTACTTCTAGAATCTATTTCCTTCCATTGGTAATGTCACTTGGGACACCAACCAACCTATCACAACATAGATTAGTGATTACATTAAATCACTAGGAGACATTTCACACCTCTATTGTATGCTTACTTTATATCATTCAAGAATAGGATGCATAACATGATTAGAATCCCTAGCCATTTAGTTGAAAAATACAAGGATGAGATATGTTTTGTAGTTAATACTGACACAAAACTCATCAAACCTACCAACCTAAGAACAACATGGTTACCTCCATTAGACTATGAAATTGACATAGATCTGGCTACAAGACCTATTGAAGCCCTGCTAAATGAACCAGTTGACAAATATTTAAGCAGATCTGGCACATATGAGGAAGCCAAGTCAATAATTAAGATTGGTTTAGAAGACAATAAAATGGGAAGGAAGAAAACATGAATGGTGAATACACTTCAAAATAATTTTTTGGTGACTGATGAAGCATTGGAACAATCAGTAGACATCACCAAGGAATAGACACCCATTGGTGAAATTAAAGAGTTAAGTGATTCAAAGTCTATAGAATCATATGCAGAGCCACCACAGGCCAAGAAAACAAAATTTACTGAAATAATAGTTGCATCTAGAACAAGGAACAAAACAAAAAAGGTAAACTCACCACCATTAAAGAAAGGCACTGTAAGAACATATTAGAAAAGAAAATCCTCAACTAGGCAACTATCACTAAGATAATGAAAAAAATATGTAACAGGAAAAGAAGACAAGGATGATACTGAAGAAGTTGAAAGAGAACAAAGAATCCAAATAGAAAAAGAAAAAATACCAAAGATAATTGATGAAATTGCAAAGTCAATCATCGACACATGTAGTATACAACAACATAAAATAAGACAATGGGGAACTCTATCTACCAAGGATCAAAACAAAATAGAAGAGGCAGTCATTAAGATTATGGTAGCTTACAAATATGTACCTATACAATTTGGCAATCATATTCCATAGGAGCTACAATACAAGATATCAGCTAGATGGACATATGCATTGCACATGGAGAAATAGATGAGAGAGAGATCCTTAGTTACATTCATGCCCAATTCCACAGTTAAATAAATTGACTCAACCATGAAGGAGCACACTAAAAAAATTTCTACAAAATCCAGAGGATACAAAGTATTGCAGAACAAATTAGAAGATATTGACATAGAGAGTAGTAAGATTTGGACTCAAATCTTTAATCCACCCGAGAAGGTACTGGTTATAACCAAAATTTCTCTCACCAAGGAGAAGGAGGCCACACTGAGCCCTGAGCACATATACATCAATAACACCAAGGATGTCAATCTGATTGACTTAACCACATAAGAAAGTAAGGTCATGGATGATGTTCCTGATATATTGAAATCATTAGGGGAAACACCAGTTATAACTGTACAAGATATCACTCAAGAGGATCTTGATGATGATTCCAAGGCTAATGAAGATGTCACTAATGCCACCGAGCAAATAAATGAACAAGACACTACTAATGTTGCACAGGCACTTGTACCAGGTAATATGCCTTACTTGATGCAAGAAATCAATATAATAATTGAATCACAGCAGACACCACCTGAAAATGAAGAAAACATACTAATGGACAAAGGTGATGATCAAGGGGAGAACACAAATACCAGTGGAGAGACAAAACCAAGTGATGCACCCGCTGAGAAAACTGGAGAGGCAAACAAGGTTGCATGTCAAAAAAAAGTTGAAGTAGATACGTCTACAACTGACCAAAAGGTACAAACTAAGAACCCTAGCCAAGGAACCACACCTCCAAAGCAATCAACATCAAAAACCAAGCAAAAAAAGGCTCTTGATATAGTACCTCATTCCCCTGCTTCAAGAAACATTCAGAAGAAGAAAAAGAACAAGAAAGGTAGAAAATCCCCAGTTACACTTGATGATATCATATAAATAACCGACTTTGATCCAGAAACACTTGATCTTAGTCTCTAACAAAATATGGGGAGCTATGCAAATGAAAAGCGCTATAGAACAAGCTCAGACAGGAACACATAAATTCACAAGTCCTGGAAACAACAAAGTAAATTCTATTGCAAGTAGTGCCTAACACCAAGATTGATCAAACTAAACCCATTATTGATCAACTTGCAATTCTGACCGAGGCAATTACAACACAAAATGTAGATGTCGAGAAGGTCATTAAGGAATGAGCATAAGAGAAGTATCAATACAAACTCACCAAGAAAATTAGCCAAGAAGTGGCAAAGAATAAGGTGAGACATTATGAACTAGTAGCTATATTAGAACCTGTTATTTCAGAAGTAGTTACCTTAGTTCAAAATTTGTGCACTCTAGAGAACTTCACTACTGAGCATAGAAAACAGATAGCTAAGATAGATGAAAATATAAAAGCTAGTGCACTAACTCTATCAACCAAGCCAAATGCATTCCAACTACAATATGAAAACATTGTTGAATCTAAATGGTTAAGACTTGAAATACAAAAGGCAGAAATAAAAATCAGAGATGAAGTAACTAAGCTACATGACATGTTACTACCGAATCTCACATTGATGTTAACACACATGACTACGGCAAAGACTCTAGTTGCCACCCCTAAGATGTCAATAATAGAAAGCATATATGACATGCACACTCAAATCACTTTGGAGAAAATGACCCTAGAGCACTTAAAGGAGAAATGGGAAAAACTGATGGCAGCCATTCAGCAATCTCATTCACACATATTTGACAAGTTGTAAGTTCTACATCTTTGTCATTACTTTCAAAAAGGGGGAAACATGTACATATATTGTATCTACATATCAAGGCATGCACATAGGGAAATTCATTGTAAAAGTAAAATAATTGGTGTATATACTATACATATTAGTTTTTTATACTAATGCCAAAGGGGGAGATTGATAATCCATAAAGGATCAGAAGTTTTCATTAGTATATAAGCAGACAGTTTTGGTCAGTCGGTCATGATCACCGAGCGACAGCATTCACCGAGCGCAGTGATCACTGAAATGTTTTGAACACCAAGCGATAGCACAATCACTGAGTAGTATATCAACCGAGCAACATCACTGAGCACCAATATGCAAAGCCATCACCGAGCACCAGTCTACGCTAAGAAACAACATTTCACTAAAAAAAGAGGATCTCACCTACACGTCAGCTAAAGCACTTTAATATTTAAAACATATTTTTGCTTAGCTGGATAATCATTTTTTGTGGATCAAGAAAAGCATTAATTGTGGGTGTAATTAGTTAACTGATTGTATTCATGCAAACTAGAATATCAAGGTCAAGTTGTAAACCTTTGATCTTAGATTTTTTTTTAAGAAAAGTGTGAAACCTAATTAGGTCAAATATTTTGTATATAGATGTAATAAATCAATCAAGAATTATATGATTGTAGCCACAAAGGATATCTATGGATCAGACAAAGAGTTTCATGCACAAGGACAGATAAAGGAGAATTCAATTTGTAAAGAACTACATACAAGGCTACCGAGTAGAACAAAGGTATTATCCATCACAATAAGGTGATATATATTTTGTGTACTTAATGGATCTGTAATCAGCAATTTGAGATTGCAGCAATCAGGTCATATATTTCTTTACTCTCTAACAATTATAGCAAACAGCAGAATCCTTTCACAAGGTGGACTTAACATTCTTTTTGTAAATCTCTTAACCAAGTGCACACATACATTGTGTTGCTAAAATATCTTTACCAAGTAGAATTAACAAGTTTGACATGTTACTCCTAACAGGGTAAGATCATCAAAAGTGATCATAACTTGTAGCCCTAACAAGCACCTTCCATTCTATAGATAGTGAAGCTTTGTGGGTTTCATCCCCGCTGCTATTTTTACCTTCTAACAAGGGTTTCTATGTTATCAAATACTTGTGTCATGTGTAAATGAGTTTCATGAATGTTTCAATATTTGTTTACATGCATTTACATTTATGCTATGATATTGCATTTATGAAGTAGAAAAGCTACAATGGTCGGTTATGCAAGTAATGAGTAGTAAAGTTTAAATTGTAAAATTTTTTAAGGGTACCAATTCACCCCTCCCCTCTCAGTACACACCCTTCCATTATTCCAATAGAAATTGTAAATTTCTAGTTCAGCATTTTAGTTTGCCTCGATTTGAATTAATTTCTTAATCAAATAGTTGTGTCGGTAATCCCTTGCTTGGTTAACATTGGCGCTCGGTATACACTATATTTTACTCAGTTTACACTGCTACTCAGTGTATATAGAACTCTTCATTTACCGACCACATAAACATTGTTTGTTCCAAATATTCAATACATAACATATGTTTTCCACCATAATAATACTCAAATAAGTTGACATCAATGACAATACATTAACTAATAATGTTTATCATCACTTCTGCAACTCAGTTGAATATCAACAAATGACTTCAAACATATAATCAGTTGTAGTTCATCAATCTCTCCCTTTGGCATTGATGGCAACAAGATATGAAATATGCAATATAATATGCCATAAAACAAATACCAAACTTTTGTTCTACAACTGCAACAATTCAATAACTCTCCCTAGCTTGAATATAATTTGTATCAGTATAAACAAAATATTCATTGTGTAGACTCTCCCTGCTATTTTATCTTTTTAGCTCTTGAATCTCTCTGTAGATTAGATATGTCTCTCCCTTTCTCTTTTCTCCCTTGGATGGATCGATATGTCTTGGCTCTCCCTTCATATTTCATGACTTTCTCTCCCTTTGACAACAACGCCAAAAATAAATATATAGCTCTTGAGTAGCTAAAATAAAATTTCTCTATTATTCGGTATAGTAGGTACCTTTTAGTGTATTGATAGCTCTGTGTTGGTCCAGTTCAGCTTTGCATCAACATGATTGATATTCTTATTTCATGTAGTTTGATGCAACATCCTAATCTTCTTATTTACTAATAGACAAGGGATGAACCCCTAGTCTACCTCTCAAGTACTCAAATGTATCCTTCGGTAATGGTTTTGTGAATATTTCTGCAAGTTGTTCCTTTGATTGTACATATTCCAGTATTACTTGCTTTTCTTGTACTTGTTCCCTCAAGTAGTGATACTTTATAGATATGTGCTTTGTCTTTGCATGCATCACTGGATTCTTTGAAATATTTATAGCACTTGTGTTATCACAATAAATCATCACTAGTTTGGTGATCTCCTCATTCGTTCCTTTCAATAATTGTTTTATCCATGCTACGTTAGAAAAAAGTGCAGCAGTGGAAACATACTTTGCTTCTGCAGTTGACTATGATATGCATCCTTGCTTCTTTCTAATCCAAGTAACTAGTCTTTCTCCAATAAAGAATTCTCCACCAGTAGTACTTTTTCTATCATCTATATTCCCAGCCCAATCTGCATCTGTATAGACTTTCAATTCAAATTTTCCTTCTCTTTTATACCATAGTCCATAATACTTAGTATTCTTCAAACATCTAAAAATTCTTTTAATAGCTAGCATATGTGACTCTCTGGGGTTAGCAAAAAATATTGCAACTATTTCAACTGCATGTGCTATAGCTAGTCTTATGTGAACAACATACATCAATTTACCAATCATAGATTACCTCAGGTGTCTTGTCCTCTTTTGTCAGCTTGCATCATGTCACCATAGGTGTTCCAACTGGTTTTGATTCCTCCATTTTGAATGTCTTTAGTACTTCCTTGATGTATTTTGATTGAGTAATGTATATTCCTGTAGTTTGTTGTAAAATTTGCAATCCTAGAAAAAAATTGATCTGGCCAAACATCAACATCTCAAATTCTTTCCTCATTTCATCAGCAAATGATGTGCATAAGTTATCACTACCTCCAAATATGATATCATCAACATATATTTCAACAATAAGTGTCTTATCATCATTTCCTCCTTTTAAATACAAATTTTTGTTGTCACTTGTTCTAATAAATCCAATACTTATTAGATAAGAATTCAATCTTTCATACCATGCTCTTGGCACTTGCTTCAGTCCATATAAATCTTTATGTAACTTACATACCATGTGTGTCTAATCAGGATCAACAAATCCCTCAGGTTGTTCAATGTATACCTCCTCTTCCAGTATTCTCTTCAAAAATGCAAAATTCACATCCATTTGATATACCTTGAATCCTTTATATGCAGAGTATGCAAGTAGTATTCTTACTCCTTCAAGTCTAGCAACTGGTGCAAAAGTTTCTCCATATTCAATTCCTTCTTCTTGTGCACACCCTTTGCAAACTAATCTTGCTTTATTTCTGATTATATTCCCATCTTCATTCAATTTGTTTCTAAAAATCCATTTGGTGCCAATGATATTTTTATCACTCGGTCTCGGTACTAGTGTCCATGTCTTATTTTTTTTGTATCTTCTCAATTTCTTCATTCATGGAATTAAACCATTATTCATTTTCTAATGCATCTCTAACACTTAGGCTCAAATTCACAAATTAAACAAGTGTCATCTCTAAACTTTCTTCTTGTCAATATGCTTGCTCTTTTATCTCCAATGATCTGATCCCATGGATGGTGTATTCTTACATATCTAGCAAGTACAGGTTCATTTCTTGGTCCTTCATCATCTTCTTCAGTATCTACATTGTCTTCTAGTTCATGATCTTTTGTTTCAACATTTTCTTGATTCTCAATTTGTGCTATATGTTGCCCGATGACATTAGCCTGTTTCCCAGTAGAATTATTTTGTTTCCCGATAGAATTAGTCTGTTGCCCAGTAACACTAGGCATCTACATCGGTATAGTGTCAGGATCTTCCTAGTAAACAAATCTACTATAGTCCTCTAGTTATTTCATGTTGCCTTCATCATTTAACTCGACAAATTCATCAACTTTCACATTTGCACTCTCAATGATTTTGTTAGTTGACTTGTTCAAATATTAGTAAGCTTTAATCTTCATAGAATATCCAAGAAATATTCTTTCATCACTTTTTGAATCAAATTTTCCATTTTGATCATATTTCAAAATATAACACCTACTTCCAAATATTCTAAAATAGCTCACATTAGGCGTATTACCATACCATATCTCATAAGGTGTTTTGTTTTAATCTTTCTTTAGTTGTACTTGGTTCAGTGTGTAGACTATTGTGATAATTGTTTCTCTCCAGTATGTTTGTGAAACTCTTTTCTCAATCATCAATGTCCTAGCACAATCAACAATTGACATGTTCCTTCTTTCAATAATCATGTTATGTTGTGGTGTCCTCGATGCAAAAAACATCTCTTTTGATTCCGTTCTCATTACAAAATTTTGTGAACTCATCAGAAATAAATTCACCTCCTCTATAAGATCGCAAACACTTTAGATCTCTACCAGTTTCTTTTTCCTCTTTTTCCTTATACCACTTAAACATCTTAAATGCTTTAGATTTCTCTTTTAGAAACATTACAGTCATCATCCTAGAGTAGTCATCAAAAAATAAAATAAAATATCTATCCCCAAAATATCTTTGTGTTCTCATTGGTCCACATAATTTTGTATGAACTAACTCCAAAATGTCATTAGATGAGAAATTCTTTCTCTTGAAAATAGATTTTGACATCTTACCCATTTGACAATTTTTTCACATTACATGGTCTAGTTTAGTTAAGCTCGGTAAGCCTCTAACTTTTCTTTTTCTACTAATCTTAATCATGTTGTCAAAATTTACATGACAAAGTATTTTGTGCCATACCCATATATCTTCATTATTTGTCAATAAACAAGTAATTTAAGCTATGTCAAGATAGAATAAGTTACCTTTAGATTGTTCACCAGTACCAATCAATTTTCCTTTTCCATCATAGGTTTTTTCTTTTCTGTTCTCAAATGAAACTTGGTGTCCTGTGTTATTCAACTGTGAAACACTCAACAGATTGTAGTTAAGTCTTTTTACCCAATAAGAATTTTCACATTTGATTTGATTATTCAGCATAATAGTACCTTTTCCTTTCACTTGACAGGATGTATCATTTCCCATTCTTACTGATCATCCATCATAATGTTCAAGAAATTCAAATTTTCCTTTATCACCAGTCATGTGATGTGTACAGCCACTATCAATAACCCAAATATCATGTTTACTAACTTTAGAGATACGTGTTGTTTCTACATACCTCTCATCTTCATCTGAATCATCTTTCAATGCTACAAACATTGTCTCAATATCTTCATCACTGTCATAGTTACTATCATTAACTTTATCTTCAGTAATGTAACAAGCTTTCTTACCTTTATCCTTGTAATCTATATTATCTCTTCTATCATATTGTTGGTTGCTTCTGAAATCTCGGTCATCATTCATATCATTAGATCTATCATTTCTATCATCATTATTTTTGTTAGTTCATCTTGCAGCCAAATGGCCAATCTCTTTATAGTTAAAGAATATCAAAGGTAGTTTACCTTTATATCTTCCTTTACCTTTGTGTAATCTTATAACCATTAAAGCTTCAAGATCATCAATTTCCTTGTCATCACTATCACTGCCACTGTTATTTCTAATTATGTGTTTGCTACTAGATTTTCCAATTTTGAAAGTAGACATAAATGCAGATTCCATAGATGGTACAATACTTTTGTCAAAGTTATTCAGCTCAAAAGAAATCAATCTTCCAACAAGACTATCAACAGTAATGTTATTTATAGGTGCAGCTCTCATTTCATATATTGTAGAGACTCTTATAGAATAAATAGGCAATAGAGTTCTAATAATATTACTCACAATTGTCTCTTCATCAATGATTCCACCAGATCCTTGAATAGCATTCAAAAATTCTTTAATTCGGGTACTATATTGTGTGATGTTTTCTCCTTCCTTCATTCGCATGTCATCAAACTTTCCACAAAGACTCTCATCTTTGGCCCTTAGTACATTTACATCTCCTCCATAAACTTTTGTAGGCTGATCCCACATCTGCTTGGCAGTTGTACAATTATTGATGTCCTCAAATTCAGAATCGGTAAGTGAAGAAGCAATCTCCACTATGATAAAGTTATGCTCATGTTTTTCTTTCAACTAATTTACCGTCAAAGCTCCAGTAGGTAGAATGAATTTATTGTCCATAAAATCTCAATGTTTCTTGCAATTCTTGATAGTTACAATCTCATTCTTATTTTCCATGTCTGGAAGTTATCCTTGATCATCTTAGGTGCATCTCTCTTATACATCTTGTGATCTTTAGCTCAAGTCCTTGAAAACTTTCTTCTAAGCATTGTATGCTCCCTGATAAGAATTGTAAGCTCCTTGATAAGCACTGATAGCTCTGATACCAATTGTTAGAATAACTGAGAGGGTGGTGAATCAGTTAGACTCAGTGCCCTCACAAAATTATCCTACAATCCCAAATTCCTCCAGATGTATAACAAAACAAATTCAATCATATAAAACTTAGCTCGGTGAAATATAAACTATGATTTCAAAACTTACCGTTAAGTTGTCTACTGAGTATCAGTAAATTAATACTATGATTACCAATTTAGGTCAATAAAATAAAGGGTAAAGTAAAATCAAAATCAAAAACATCCATGCACATTGACACATAGATTTTTAATGTGGAAACCCTGTTAAGGGAAAAAACCACCTGGGACCGGTAACACAAAATATTTTCACTCTTCTGAAGTGAGCTCGGTGAAGATCCAACATTGTTAAAGGTTACAATGCACACTATTAAATGTGACCTTGTTAGATGATTTAAAACTACCAGTTCTCTCTTGACCATTCATTCACTATGGGGTCATCAAGAAAATAATTAACATTATCTGAATTTTCTAATAAGGATTCACTATCCCACTCGGTTAAGAGATTTATCTATAACAATGGTTAAACTTATACTGTAATGATCTGATTCAAATACAACTTTGATTTGTAGATATTCAGATCTATTCTAAGTACATAATACCTCTGTTCAATTTGTTCGCTTCAGTTCATATCATACTTGTTCTGCTCGGTAATCCTCTTTCCTCTGTTTTGCTCAGAGATATCTCCAGAAACACTCGGTTCTATCTTTAACCAATTTGATCATTCATGCATCAAATTTGCATGTATGATTCAGCATCTATGTACATGATTCACAAAATGAATCTCTTTTCTCTTATATAGACATCATGTATCATTTAATTTTCATCCTTCAGATCTTGCCGCTTAATCTCCATCGTTCATTTTCCCACTTGATCCTTCCTCGGCAGTTGTGTTAAAAACATGTTTCAATCTCTGTCATCTAATCTTCTTTGAATTTTCATAACCGTTTGAGAAATTAAAAAACTTTATCTTTTACCTCAAAATTATCAATTTCCAGCTCAGAATTTTAGTCGGCCTCGGTTTGAATTAATTTCTTAATCAAATAGTTGTGTCAGTAATCCCTTGCTCGATTAACACTGGTGCTTGGTATACACTGTATTTTACTCGGTTTACACTTCTACTCAGTGTATACAGAACTCTTCATTTACCGACCACATAAACATTGTTTATTCCAAATCTTCAATACATAATAGATGTTTTCCACCATAATAATACTCAAATAAGTTGACATCAATGACAATACATTAACTGATAATGTTTATCATCACTTCTGCAACTCGGTTGAATATCAACAAATGACTTCAAACATATAGTCAGATGTAGTTCATCACTTGTCTTCTTTCATTTGCATTAGTTTATGCATGTTTTTGGACGTATTTTATGTCTTCCTTGTAACCTTATTTCTTAGAGACTACATTTGGATTCTCCTTGGTGAAATTGCTTTTAACTCATCTTTTCCAGCTAGCTTAAATAAGTATGAAATCCCTTTTAGTGGTTGTAAGTTTTGTGTTTTCTTTTTTGTTAAATCATGACATACACTTGGTCATGATAGTTGAATGTAGTTTAGATTCACAATGGCTTGCATTGAATTTTTTTAATTTGATTAGTTAGAAATTATTATATTGCTTGAAATCATGCATTGTTATCCTATGATTTTACTAGCTAAAAGTTCTATTTCTATTGACTAGACTATTAGCAATCTAAGTTAGTTTCTAGGAAAAAAAATTGTGAGGATTCTAAACTTTTTAGTTATCATATTTAACTCTCGCTTGGTTTAAGGATATTGGAATACATTTTTATGGCAGATGTTGATTTAGATTTAGTTGAGTGTTGTTTTATGAATACTTTTTAAATATTTTTATATTAAAAAAAATCTTTAAATGTTTTTTAATAGTTAGAAATATATTATTTTATTATGATTTAATAGTTCTCATGGGAAGCCCTCCAAAAAAGGATCTTAATTGCGGAATGGTTTAGGAAAATAGGATTTGAAGGTCCTTCTCATTGTGTCTTGTGTGAATCCCAAGAAGAAACGGTAGACTATATTCTCCTTAATTGTTCCTTTGCACAGAAAGGTTGGCAATGGCTTCTACAAAACCTTCATTATCAATCAACCATGCCAAACAACTTAGTAGATCTATATAGGTGTTGGTCATTGGCTAATAATAACAATTTATATAATATACTATGGGAAATGTTAGAGTAATAAAGTGATTCCACTTATTAATTAAATCATATTGGTTTAATTATTAAGTCACTTATTATCTCTATTACACTTAAGCTAAACTTTAGGCATATAATAATTAATTATTATTATTTTTTGAAAAAAAGTGGCAGTGCCACTTGATATATTATATATATTTTTTAAAAAAATGGTTCAAAGAGATCCCAGAGAAAAGAACCAGAAAGAAAAACTCTGATCATTGCTCAAATACAAAAGAGAATTTATACATTATAAGTTCCCCAACTAGCTGGAGGCTATTTACAGTTAGAAGGAGAATAATCCCTTCTATGAGAGCCTAATCCTAACTATTACATAGGCCTGAAGGCATTAAAAAAATCCCTAAGATAATACAAAATTTCATAGGCATAATACCATGAACCATAAATGAGAAATATACATAATATAAGTCATGATCAAAAAAGGATTATCCCAAGGCTATCGAATGCTCGTAGAGCTGAATCTCATTAATAGTCCATCACAGCAACAAGCCTATAGTAGACAAAAATAGCAGAATAAAACAACCTTGCAACAACAAAAAAATTAGCCTTCCATAAAGAAAAGAGAAGTATCACCCCCCGAACCGAGAGGAGTATTATCAGCACCCGCATTGTGATTCAAGTTTAGGTCCAGGATGGGTTGAGAAGCCAATGCAGAAGAATTTGAGGGAGCAATAGCAAGTTGAATAGATGGAGAAGGATCTGACTCAAGGAGGTTGAGGATGGAAAACACAACTTGATGCAGACCAGTCACACATTCCTTAGTGAGAGAACTATTAAACTGTTGCAAGGTCATTTTAACAAGCCTAAAGGACTGCTGCTCAAGCCCTTTTTTAATTATTTCAAGGACCATGTACACTCCATGATGGTTGAGGGCCAAGTGGTGGTGAAAGAGGCCACCAATAAGACCCGCACCATTTCACAAATCATACTTCTACAATTCCCTACCAAGTTTATTCCCACCAAGTAACTCTGGTTTCACATAGCGTGAAGAAATCAGACCCAAATGGAAAGGAGATTGCAGAAGGTCACAGACATTTGATAGAAAAACCAACAGGATTTTAGAAGGATATATGATGTGTTTCCCAAAATGGAATAGGATATCATGGCCGATGATTCTCTTGATACCCCGTCAAATGTGAGGATGTTCACAGAAGAAAATTGTTGCCAACATATCATCTTTAATGCACCCAATAAAGGGTTGTTCCCGCTCTTCCACCTCAAAGAAGATTATGTATTTTTGTAGATAGTAATCTATGTATAAATCAGAGAAAGAAGAACAAAAATCAACTTGAGTACTAATACCCACCACCAAACTAGGGCATTCAGAAATTATAAGGCAATCTGTTAACACAGCCTAACTATAGATAGAAGAATACAATGAAAGAAATCACTCACCAAACGATCAAGAAAACATAAGGGTAAATAGACAATAAACAGGATTCAAAGATAAGAACAGGAGGGAATAATACAGTAAGAAAAAAATAATCATTAGAACAGAGAATACAAGGACAGGCATGAAGCCACATATTAATGCGCAATTAAGCATAAGATATGAGATCCCATTAAAATCTAGCAGTACTACAGAGAATTAATGATTGACTCAAAAGTAGTAGACAGAACTCGCCACATGGTTGTACAAAATTTCCAACTCAGACCACACATGATGGGAAGCAACTCAAACTGTCAAATCACAAACTGCGAAGATAGAAAATCAGAGATTTCACACGAGCCCATGAGTCTAAGATGATGCAGAACAGAGGGATGACAATAAAACGGCCAATAGCACAATTCTCATAATAAAATGTGTCACCAAAATCACAATGAATCATAATAAAATGTGACAGAGATTTTCATATGTCATGGTGTTGAGGTACAAGTCTAATCACAGGCCAATTTAATTTAGTAAGGAGTTCAGCTTACTGAGATTAGAGAAATATCTAAACATCAAAACCTACACAAATCAGTAAGAACACCTTTACATAATTCATCATGAATAATGGATAGAAGGGAGGGGAAAATATCAAGAGAGAAATTCAAGAAGAGGTGTCTAAATGAACTTTGTCACTTCCCAAATTTGCTAAGCAGTCCACAAGAACATTACCTTCTCTGAGGATATGTGAAATAGTGAACTTATGTAGGGAATCAATAAAAGACCAGACCTGTTGCAATATATATTTCAGTTTCCAATTAACAATACACCTCTTAACACAAGCATTAATGATAACTGAAGAATCACCTTCAATATGAAGGCAAGAAATTGATATTTTTCTAGCTAACACCAGACCTTCTAGGATCGCAATTTCCTTTTCCATGTTATTTGTGCAATCAGGAATGGGGGAAGCCTTCAGAGCCAAAACTTTCCCTAAGTGATCTCTTAAAACAATTCCAATTCCTACTACACCAGGATTACCACGAGAGGCACCATCAAAGTTTAATTTGATGAAAGGGGATTGGGGAGGCTGCCATTTTATTAGGGACCTATAAATGGGAACTTTCCTATTGCAGGGAAAGATAGGTGAGGAATGGAGAGACAATGATTTCCAACATAGTAAAGTCTGACTATCCCAAGAAGAGAAAATAACATTTGTTAAAATGAGAAGTGACAACATTATTGACCTATTCAAAAATGTGCCTTTTGATGGAGGAAAGGACTAAGGAAAGATCAGAAGCTATTTTTCGAAAGATCCTTTTATTTCTCTCCCATAAAATTGACTAGATAATAGTGGATGGGATAATAATCCATAAACATTCAAATAAGGAATTAGAAAACAATACCGGCCAAGATTGGAAGAGTTCCCATAAAGAAGAAGGTAACGAAAAGGCCACTTACAACTTATTCATGACAAAAGCCCACATTGGGATCCAAAGATACAAGAGATAAACAAGTGATCCACATATTCTACATCTACACCACATAAAACACAATTGAAAGGGGTAGAAATTTGCAATCTAGCCAATCTATCACTAGTTAAAATTCTATTTTGCAGGGGAAGATAGGAGAAAACCCCTACTTTAGGTAGAACATCTATATCCTAGCAAAAAATAAAATCCTGATGAGATCTATTCTTCCTGTCCATGTGTTGGATAGCACCATATCCCTCCTTAACCGAGTACATGCCATTCTTAGAAGGACACCACAGTAATTTATCAGAGTCATTAGATAAAAAAAACTACTCTAGAAGAAAGGATAGAATTGAATTCCCTAACATGATCAAGAGATAATGGAAGGGATGAGGGATCTTTCCAAAATGCCTTATGAGAAAGAATATCTACATGATCTACATTATCCACTAGCTTGTCACCCCAATATTGGATGAATATGTTCATTACCTCCGCAAGAGAGTTAATAGAAGACAAAGGGGGGAAGCCATTAAAGGAATCTACCCAAAAAGACACATTATCCCCACAATGAACTTGCCAGGATAGAAAATTGACTACAACCTCCCTTGATGAGATCATAAAATTCCACGTAGCAGACCCTAAGGGAGGATTAGAAATGGAAAAAAATCTACTTGGATTGGTAGAATCTAAGTACTTAGATTGCATGATCTTACACCAAAGGGAATGGGGTTTTGAGTACATGTTCCAAACCATCTTTCCCCCAAAATATTTATTTCTAGCTGCTAAATCAGGAAGCCCCACATCCCCTTCTAATTTACCCAAGGAGAGTGTCTGTAATGAGATAAGGGGAATATTTTTCTCATTAGACATATTGTTTGTCCAAAGACAAGTATGAATAATCTTCTCTATGTGGGAAATAACTGATCGGGGAGCTTGGAGGAATGAAATGTAGTAGTTAGGGATGGCTGAAAGAACTATTTTGATTAACAGAATCCTGCCAGATAGAGATAACCAATGAGCTTTCCAAGAAAAAATCCTATTCTTTAGTTGATTAATAACATATTCCCAGTAGGATGGTTTGGCTTGACCTGAGAAAAAAGGAATGCCAAGATAAGTGGAAGGCAGTGTATCCAAGGAAAACCCCAGGATGGACACAATTCACTGCTGGATGTGTCCTAGAGTAAAAAACATATAAAGTTTGGAATTACTAGGGTTAATGACTTGACCAGAGCCAGTAGGTTGAGAACATTTTTAATACACTTTTCCACCTGAATGGAAAAACTACCAAATAACAAAGTATCATCAGCAAAAATATTATGATAAATAATCAAATCTGTGCTAGGAATACTAACACCTTTCCAATTTGAAAGAAGGATATGCTTCTGGATAGTACGAATCAGATCTTCTTCCATAGAAATAAATAAGAAGCACGAGATAGGGTCACCTTGACGGACACCTTGAGAGGCCCAGAAAAAACTAGAAGATGCACCATTAATTATAATAGAGAAGGAAGCCCTAGATAGACAATTTTTTATCCATTTACACCAGGGCAAGAGAAGCCAAATTTCCTGAGGATTTTGATAAGAAAAGACCAAAAAACTTAATCATAAGCTTTCATCATGTCTAACTTAGCCACAAAGGATGGAATTTGATGTGAATCTATAGAATGTATAACTTCTAAGGCCACTATAGCTCCCTCACAAGTTTCCCTGCCTAGGAAAAAACCACCCTGTTGTGGAAAAATAATCTTAGGAATCAACGGTTTGAGCCTTAAATAAATTTCTTTGGTAATAATATTGTATATTAAATTACAGAGAGAGATAGGCCTAAAGTTCGCAAATGTCTGAGGTGTTTTGGATTTAGGAATTAAGATGAGATTAGTAGTATTGAGATTCTTCTAGTACAAGGAGGAGGTCAAAATTGATAACATCCCAGCATCTTTAATAGAAAAGAATAATAAAACCATTGGGACTAGGAGATTTATCTGGCGCCATTGAGAAGACAATAGTATGGAGCTCCTCAATACTAAAAGGCTTCATTAGGGAATCATTATCAGAGTCAAAGATAATGGGTGGAATACCTTGTAGGAGTATATCCATAGCAGTTGAATCTTCTAAAGGAGGATCGAAGGGCGCAAGGAGGTTTGTGAAAAAGGAGACCCCTTCATCATCAATTTGTTGTTACAAAGACAGAAGAGAGATAGTTACTGCATCCTTAATGGAAAAAATAGAAGAGGAAGCTGAAGGCATTATATTTTTCCATTAGTATACTTAGAGAAAAACATGATCTACACCATCAGTTTACCCTACACTAACAGACAAGGCACAACACTATCCAATACCAAAGTTACCCAACAAACACTGTTAAGTGTTACCCTATGACAAAAAGGTAAATGATACCCGACAAGTAACAATAGTGCTACCTGATAGTACAGAAAAGAGAGGAACCCAACAGATACAGGGAACCTGATGAACGGTTCAGTCAAGGAACACCGACAGACTGCAAGTTCAAACCAACAACCAAGAACAGATAGTCATTTACATTCTGCAAAAAGTGGATCTGACTTTCCATGTCAGATAAATCATTGAAGTTATATTTATAACTTCTTGATTTGATTTTAAATCCATTATGTGCAGAGGAAGCAATGTAATTGTTATTATTTTAATTAGTTTTACTATTTTAAAACATGCAAACTAAAGATCAAGGTCAAGTTGTAAACCTTGGATCTGAGAGTTAACATTCTAAATTGTGAATTCCAAGATGGGTCAATACTTGTATAAATAGGTGTTCAATCCATTGAGAATTGTTATTGTTCAATGAAGATAGTAGCCATGAAGAGAAACCAAAGACCAAATAGAGAATTCATGCACAAGAACACAAACAGAATCAAATTAGTTTTCAAGAACAGAATAGAGGCTACCAACAAGCAGATAAAAGGTATTCATCAATCACTTAAGGTGATATTATTATTGTAAAGGCTTTAATGGATCTATAATCAGCAATGGTAGATTTCATACAGTCAAGTCAACATTTGTACTCATTCTAACAAGTGAAGTATAGTAATGAAATCCTTTCAAGAAAGGTGGGCTTAACCGTCCTATTGTAAATCTCATTACTAAGTGCACACTTAAATCAGTGTTGCTAAAGATCTTAACAAAGTAGATCTTAACAGCTCTCCACCTTAATAATCTTAATAGGGTAGATCATCAAAAGTGATCAAATTGTAAGCCTTAACTGGCTCCCTTCCATTCTGCAGATAGTGAAGTTTTGTGGGTGCCATCCCCACCGCAGTTTTTACTTCCTAATAGGAGTTTTCTGCGATACCATATCTTGTGTTGTGTTTGTCAATTTCATGAATGTTTCCATGAACGATTGAAAACTATTAAAGATTGTGAACAAACATTAGATGCATAAGAAATAATAACAGTAATGGTTGGTAAATCAGAATTGAATGATTACTAATGATAAATTGTGTAAGGTGCTAAAAAATTTAGAGGTACTGATTCACCTCTCCCCTCTCAGTGCTACTTCCCATTAATTCTAACAATTGGTATCAGATCTAAGTATCTTCTTGAAAATCTTAAAGGCTTAAGAGCAAAGATCATATAATGGAGAAGTACAAACTTGATAAGAATATTGAGAACAAAAAGCTTGAGATACAGATGTTCTATGAACAGTATAAAGAAGCAAGAATCAAGATGAGAGAGTTGTTGGATGAAAGAAAAGGTATGGCTACCAGGAACAATGAAATAGACTATCAAGAAGAAGATATTCCAGACTTCTTTAAATCTTCAGGATCAAATGCAAGTAATGTATCAGATACATCAGAAGAGAACATCACAAATCTAAAGGAGATCAACCTACATCTGACAGAGAAAATAAAGATGCTACAAATCGGTCAAGAGACCTAGATGGTAAGAATGATTGATGTGATGAGTTCTACCAGACAAGATAAAATAGAAAGAACACTTTCTATTGATGATATAAGGAAGATTTCAGAGAAACTACAGGAAAAGGAAATGGAAATTCAAAGACATGTTGAGCATCACCATGATCTTACAAATTAGATTATCCTTATGAGTCAAGAAGCAAACAAAATAAATGTGGAACTCGTTGAGAGAATACAGATTATCGGTGAACTAAGAGAAGAAAATAAAAATCTAAAGCATGAGGTTAGAATTCAACAACAGCACAATGAGATTATCAGAAAGGCTGAAGAAAGAAATAAAAGAATGGATGACTTTCTTGAGGGACAACGAAGAGTCATCAACAACAGCGGTATAGGCTTTACCGAAAATGGAGAATCATCAAATCCAAAGAATGTATATAAAAATCCAAGACCAAGGAAGCAAATATGAAAGCACTATGCAAAGCAAGGGCACACATCAAATACATGCAGAGGTAAAATGAAAGGTACTCCAAAATCTACATCTACATCTTCATTCATAGGATTCTGTTATAAATGTAACAAGAAAGGACATAAGGCTTATGAATGC
>MU226547.1:4797292-4807841 GCA_018584345.1 Thuja plicata | reverse complement strand
TAGAGGCTGGTCAAACCCTAGAATGGCATGCTTACACTGTCATAAAGTTGGTCATCTCAAGAAAGATTGCAAAGACAGATTGACAGAAACAAGCACATATCCCAATGGTAACACCATTGAAGATATCTGGAGGGAAAGAGACAAAATGTGGATAAAAGCTTCAAGCAATGATGAAGCTAGACCAAACAATGCAAATGGTGACACCCCATCCAATGGATCTGGTGACACCACCAACCCCACTTGAGTTGAACAAGTAAGTATGGAACTGCACTATACCAAGTTATATTTTGCATCAGTTCCATTAGATAAATTGATAGATAGTCAAAATCTGCATAAACTAAAGATGCATATTACTGTACTTGATACCAATTTAATAATGCAACACCATCGGTAAACACTTACTGAAAATCATCGGTGAACACAATAATGAGTTATTCACACTTACTGTAAATTGTCGGTCAACTAGTAAAAATGGTAAACTACCAGTGTAACCCGACGACCATCAGTAAGAAAGCAAAGTTAAGAAGTGGTCATGAAAGAACACCGATATCCGTTGGTAAAATCAAAATGGTTAACAACTGACCAAAGCATCATGTCTTCACCGATGATGATTGGAAACATCTTCCTGACGAAATTTTTCTTCTCATCTCGACAAGTTGTTGAGCATTTATTGCAAAGACTTAGGTCAAAAAAGTCTATAAATAAATGATGGGACAACTTCATTTTTCACCCACGATTCCAAGAGAAAGCAGAGCGACATCAAAGAAATTAAAGAGAAGAAAAAAGAAGCATCTACAAATCGATTCAGCACACAGAGAATAGATTCCTCATCACCATTGCGAATTGAAGTAAGTACCAAAGACACCGAAAGAATTTTGTCATTATTTTGTTGAGAAAGCCCTAATTTTGAAGAAAACCCTAAATACTTGAGAAACAATGGCAACCACTTCAAGAACTGCTAAGTTGAAGAATGAAAATAAGAATGTGGTGAAACTAATCAAGACCAAGACATGTGTAGAACCTAAATACCAGATCTGTCTAGAGATTGCATCGAAACTCAATGAAAACAGTACATTTTCAAAAATTTCATCTAGGGTTTTTCTCATAGAAGATGTTAGGTATTATATTCACTGCAAGATCGCAGAAATAGGTGATCTAGAAATGGATGAAGCTTTTAAGAAGCTATGTGATGCCGAAGGAAAACTGAAAGAAGAACACAAACACTTGGAGGTCAAAGGGTTAACAAATTCCCTACATTTCCCAAGGGAATTCTAGACATAATGGATTAGGATAGTCTTGAGCAGGATGCATGATAACAAACTATGGCTAGACCAACCCAAGCAAATAACAAAGGATGTTCTTCATGTTTTCACTAGTTATCCGATAACTGACAAGCCTAGGGCACACAAACATCCATCCTTGAAATAAGTTACAAAACTCACCAATGTAGAAGGAGACAACAAAGGTCTCAAAGTAAACACAATCACTGACGAAGAGTTAAAATTTGGTGCATGTGTTATTGGTTACAAAAATTTTCAGGCTAGCAGAATGAACAACATTTCTGCAACAGTAGTAAGCACTACTTACAAGATTGTAATGAAAGGAATTCAGATGGATCTATGTGAGATCCTATTGAAACAACTTGATGAGAATATGATCAAAATCAAGTCTGCAAAGAGCGACACATGTAAGTTTGGATCACTTATTATGTGTACATTTTTCTACTTTCAAGAATACTTTCCTTCAGTAGAAAAATTTGTATGGGACTCTACCAAACTAGTAACCCAACATATTAGTGAATTGATTAAGTCACTAGGAGACAAATTTGAGTCTTTCATGTCTGCATACTTCCTTGAGTTCAAGGAAAAGATGATGGAAAGAACTAGGATTCCTGAGAAACTAGTTGAAAAACACAAAGATGAGATATGTTTCATGGAAGACACAGACTTCACACATATCAAACCGGTTGTACCAAGAATATCTTGGTTATCACCCTTAGACTATGAGATCAATATTGATCTAAATACAAGTGTGATTGAGGCACTGCTCAATGAGCCCATTGATAAGAAACAACCAAGGTTTGGTACATATGAGGAGGCCAAATCTAAGATAAAACATGGCCTAGTAGTCAAGAAGACTATAAAAAATAAAGATAAAATGGTTAAGAATCTCAAGAAGATTCTATCGGTTACTGAAGAGGAAGAGCAGGATCAACATGAGGAAACTGATGAATAGGGGAACATTGGTGAAGAACTAGAAGAAAGGAAATCAGATATAGAGGCTACTAAATCTGATGCACCTCCATCTCCACCTCCTGCAAAGAAGCAAAGAACATGAAGTCAAACCGTTGCTACCGATACCACACCACTTAAGAAAGGTCAAGTAAGGACCTATATAAGGAAGCAGACAGCAAAAAGAACAAGACAGCAACCTGTCAAAACCACACCACCAAAGAAGAGAAAAAGGTTTGTCAGGACACAAGATGACTTGGACGACACCAAAGATGATGAACAAGATGTAGTAAAGAAGAAATTTAGAAACCAAATGGTAGATGAAGCTACCAAATCAATTGCTACCCATGGCACAATGACTAATAAAAATATCAGGCAGTGGGATACACTAAATCCAGAGGATCAAAATAAAATACATGAAGCATTCATAAAATCAATGATTAAAAATAAGTATGCTCCTACTGAATTTGTAAATCAAATACTTGAAGAGCTAGGTAAAATGGTATACCAACAGTGGTCATATGCCTTGAAAATAGAAAGAGAAGCAAGAGAAAGAGTTCTTGTAAGGCTGATGCCTCTTGAATCCAAATTTGAAGAAATACAAGAAGTACTAAAGAAACACTCAAGTAAATTTGTAGCCAAAATAAGGGCTTACAAAGTACTAGAGAGCAAGTTTATAGAACTAGATTCAATGACAGAGACCAAATGGAGGCATCTCCTAGATCTACCGACAGAATCAACAAGTGTTGAGATGCAATTACTTCTCACAAACATGCCTCACAGAGAGGAGGAGATAGATAATGCAAGTCCTTAGCATATTGCTCTGGACAATCAAGAAAGTGATGATGAGACTATTAACTTAGATACAGGCATGGATGATAATATCCAAGATATCACTCATTATGATTCTAGCAATGATCCAAAGAAGAAAGATGATGTGATATTTATCACACTTAAGGATCAACAAAGCCATCAAGTACTGAAGACATCAGATGGCAAAATAGTTGACATTGTTGATGAACAAATGCAGGACACATCAATCCTACACCCACTTGTGCAAGACCCTGCAAAAAATATACAAAAGGATGAGGATGTCACTACTGACAAGGCACTAACCAATGAGCAGGACACCAATACTGACAAAGCCCAAGCAGCAACTCAAAGTAACATGCATGTCCTAATGAAGGCAATAAACATACTAGAGGGCAATGAGGGATCAAATGAGAAAGAAACAAGCACACGCAAAGACAAGGGTGATGAAGAAGCCAAAGGGACAACAGATACTACTACAGAGCAAGATGCAACCGATGATCAGAAGAATGCATCTACTGATCAGAATAAAGAAAACACTCAAAAGGAAACAGGGGACAAGCCTTCAGAGAAAGGTGAAGAAGGAAAGAAGGATGAGATTGAAAAGAAAACCAGAGCACATTCTACAGAAACACCCAAGGTTAATGAAGAGACATCTTCACATAACCAACAGGTGCTCATAGAGAAGAAAACACAAGATGCATCATCGAAAAAACCTTCCCCAAGAAATTCAAAGTGAACAAATGAACTAGCTATGGTAGTTCATACATATGCATCCCCTCAAATCTCAAAGAAGAAAAAAGGAAAGAATAAAAACCCAGTAACTATGGATGAAATCATTGAGGTTCCAGTCTGTGATCCAAGAACATTGGATCCAGCAGCATTGACAAAATATGCAAAGCTATGTGAGAGAAAAGTCATTCGAGACAAGCTGAAAAGAGCGGCAAAAGAGGCCAAGGTACTAGAAGTAGCAAGAAATATACTTCAAGAAATTGTACCAGACATAAATATTGATCAACAAACTCCAATCATTGATCAACTGGTCACACTCACAGATGCAATAACATCTCAGAATACAGATGCTGAGAAAACAATGGAAGAGAGACTTGAACAAAAGTATGAATTCAAGCTCGTGGAAAAGATAAGCCAGGAAGTTGCATTGAAAAAGGTCAAGCTATCTGAATTGATAAGTACAATTGACCCAATTTTATCAGAAGTTGTTACCTTAATCAAGAAATTGTGCACTTTAAATCAACTCACTAAGGAGTATACCGACAAGATAGAAAAAATAGATGTTGATCTTCAGTCCACTACACAAAATCTAGCCACCACCGAAGAGGCACTTAAAGTGCACAATCAACAAATCATACATGCTAGGAAACAGAGACAGGACATTCAGTTTGTAGAGATGAAATACAGAGATGAGGTCAATGAGCTCCAAGTTAAGCTCTTACCAACACTTACACTACTGCAACAAACTATGATACAGGAAAGTACTCTAATTGCCACCCCTGAAATGTTTGTCCTAGACAGCATTTATGATATGCACGCTAGACTAGAGCTGCAACACATGGCCCTAGAACATTTGAGAGAACATTGGGAGAAACTAATGGAAGATATCAAAATTACCCATTCTAATGTATTTGACACATTGTAAGTTACACAATTTTGGCATATTGTAAGTTGTAAATTTTTTTCATCAGTATCAAATAAAGGGAGAATTTGATATGTACATCACCTCAGTTAAAGGAGGAAATCATATGTATAGTAGAAGAAAGGGGAAATAATGTACACTAAGAGAATAGATAGTATACATGTACATATACATACACTATACCGATGCACACAGTAAGGGGGAGTCATATTATGACAAGGATATAAACATGGTGTAATAATTTTAGTATTATGCACATATCAGTTTTTGATACTAATGTCAAAGGGGGAGATTGAAGGCATTATATTTTTCCATTCATATACTTAGATAAAAACATGATCTGCACCATCAATTTACCCTACACCGACAGATAGGGCACAGCACTATCCAATACCAAAGTTACCCGACAAACACTGTTAAGTGTTACCCGATGACAAAAAGGTAAACGATACCCGACGAGTAACAACAGTGCTACCCAATAGTATAGAAAAGAGAGGAACCTGACAGATATAGGGAACTTGACAAATGGTTTAGTCAAGGAATGCTGGCAGACTGCAAGTTCAAACCGACAACCAAGAACTGATAGTCAGTTACATTCTGCAAAAAGTGGATCTGACTTTCCACATTAGATAAATCACTGAAGTTATATTTATAACTTCTTGATTTGCTTTTAAATCCATTATGTGTAGAGGAAGCAATGTAATTGTTATTGTTTTAATTATTTTTACTATTTTAAAACATGCAAACTAAAGATCAATGTCAAGTTGTAAACCTTGGATCTGAGAGTTAACATTGTAAATCATGAATTCCAAGATAGGTCAATACTTGTATAAATAGGTGCTCAATCCATTAAGAATTGTTGTTGTTCAATGAAGATAGTAGCCACGAAGAGAAACCAAAGACCAGATAGAGAATTCATGCACAAGAACACAAACATAATCAAATCAGTTTTCAAGAACAGAACAGAGGCTACCAACAAGCAAAGAAAAGGTATTCATCAATCACTTAAGGTGATATTATTATTGTAAAGGATTTAATGGATCTGTAAATCAGAAATGGTAGATTGCATACAGTCAGGTCAACATTTGTACCCATTCTAACAAGTGAAGTACACTAATAAAATCCTTTCAAGAAAGGTGGGCTTAACCGTCCTATTGTAAATCTCATTACTGAGTGCACACTTAAATCAGTGTTGCTAAAGCTCTTAACAAAGTAGATCTTAATAGGTCTCCACCTTAATACTCTTAATAGGGTAGATCATCAGAAGTGATCAAATTGTAAGCCTTAACCGGCTCCCTTCCATTCTGCAGATAGTGAATTTTTGTGGGTGCCATCCCCACCGTAGTTTTTACTTCCTAATAGGAGTTTTATGTGATACCATATCTTGTGTTATGTGTTTGTCAATTTCATGAATGTTTCTATGAATGATTGAAAACTATTAAAGATTGTGAACAAACATTAGATGCATAAGAAAGAATAATAGTAATGGTTGGTAAATTAGAATTGAATGATTACTAATGATAAATTGTGTAAGGTGCTAAAAGATTTAGAGGTACCGATTCACCCCTCCCCTCTTAGTACTAATTTCCATTAATTCCAACATAAGCTTTCTTAATTTCATGATAATTTTGCCTCTAATACATTTCTACTCTAGTACAGAGGGTATCCCAATAGATCTGAAGCTCTTTCAGTTTAACAGAAGAGACTGCATCCAACCCAAATTTGGCAATGTGCTTTGAAAGGTCATCAAGTTCACCTTCCACCCTAACTTTTTCTTCAAAGACATTCTTGAAAACCTCTTTATTCCATAGTATAATCTTAGATCTAACAAAGCTCCATTTTTTATGGAATTTAAACATTCGATTCCCCTTAATAAAAGGCACAGAATCCCACCACTAATGAAGGAGAGAAGAGAAATGGGGGTGCATGAACCGCATACTTTAAAATTTAAAGGAAGACCTATATTTGGGACTATGAGATAGTTTTTGGGGGCACAGGGAAATAGGAAAATGATCTGAGACTGGGGAGGAAAGAATTTGAGATGCCAATGAAAAGTCAAGGAGTGTAAAGTCAATTGACATCAGAAATCTATCTAATCTAACAAAGATCGAGGCATACGATCTATGATTTGACCACATAAGGGAGACATTGCATGGGAGAATATCACAAAGAGCATTATTGTGAATGAAAAAGTTGAACTCATCAATAACACAAGGAGTCATAGGGTTTCCACCAATTTTTTCAAGAGCAGATGAAATGGCATTGAAGTCACCACCTAAAATAATTGGAAGATCCTTAAATTGATTGATCCGGTCAGTTAAGGAATCCCATAGCTCTAGTTCATTTCGAGGAGAAGAGGGACCATATACATTGAATAGAAAAAATTTGAGCTCAAACCATGAATAATTTAGTAGCTTCCAGTTGGAATCAAAGAGCAATGGCTGACCCTTAACAAATTTAGAATTTGATAATGTAATAAGACCCCCAGAGGCACCAGATGAGGGAACAAGAAAAGAATCCCAGCATGACCACTTAGCAAGAGTCTTTTCAAAAAAATTTTGAGACAACTTGGATTCCTGAATAATAAAAATATCTACATCAGAAGAATCAACAAAAAATTTGACCCTACTCCTTTTTTCATGGGAATTTAAGTCCCTAACATTCCATGACACAATCTTCATACTGGAGTAGGGGAGAGAACTATGCTCCTCCTAGTTCCTATAATAGGGGAAAACTTGTCAATAATTGTAGTCTAGAGACTAGCTTCAATTTCAATTTTGGTTTTAGTCACTAGAGGCTTTCTACCTCTCTTCTTCGGCATTTTGATCTCATGGTCATGTTGGAGAGGAGAAATGGAGCTAGGAGTTTGAGCAATTGAAAATTTTTGAGAGAAATCAAAGATCTGTACCCCAAGACCTGAGGGCAGGTCCATAGAGGTCACATCCGACTCTGGAGGAGAAAAGAAGGGCTTTGCCGCAACCTCAGCAGCCACTTCCTCATAAATTTGAGAGGACACTAAGATTAGGATATCATTACACATCAGTTGCAGAAAATGCTCAGAGAATGGGGAATGAGATTGGGATTGAGGAATCAGAGTAAAAGGTTGACTATTAAAAATTAGAGTTTGTGTTGGTACTCCTAAATTTGGAACACATTTGGAGTGACCATGTTAAACTTTTCAGATAAGCAAAGTGAATACCTTTCAAATTTTGGTGAGAAGGCTCAATTAGAATGATTGAAAAAGATGCCTGGATGATTTTCATGAGGTACAGACTGGGAAGAGGCTTCAATACCTTTCATTTGACATATGCAGTGGGTCCCAGCTCCTGAATTCTGAATCTGACATGTTTATGGACTAGTGATTTTGAGGTGGTCACCTAATTCTGCATTTTTGCTCAAGTGTCATTCTGTTGTAAATGGCCTAGTTTGATTTTGAATATCTTGCACCCAAAAATATGTCATGACCCGCCACTTTGGGGATGCTAAGTATGTGTATCAGAGAACTTATGTTTCAAATCCCAAGTCATTTCGATATGTTTTGACTAGATTTCAAATCCCTCAAAGCTGGTAGTTTACTATTATCATGCATTGTGCAATTGATCAGAATTTTGAATAGCCCAGTTTGACACATTATAACTTTTGACCAGTTGATTCAATTGAGAAAATTCCTTTTGTACTATGTTCCAATGGTCACACACTCTAATATTGCCAGTTTGCAAATATTTATGAAATCAGATGACAAGTTTTCTAGAACCATTTCATTGGTGAATAATTTTGATTTCCTGAGTTTTCAAGTACAGAATTGCTAAGTTGTCCACTTTGAGGTCTTGAAAATGTGTACACGGTTGAATATTTTGGATAATTGAGTTTTCCCTCATATTGTAAACATAGGAGTGCACCTATTTGAAGATTTACAGATTCCTGCCAATCCATTTACCCACTTTTCCAGAGCCTTTCCATTTCTGATTAATTAAGGTGTCACTGAAAATGCAGAATTCAGAATTAAGTGGCATACTTTGTGGTTTCCCTATTTACACCCGGTTCAAGGTCAAACATAATTGAATGTGGATCTACATTGTAGACCTAGGAATGAACTCATCTGAAGATTCCCAAACTTTGACCAATCCGGTAGATCACTTTTCCTTGTCTATTCCGAACCCAATTTTTGCATATCTATTGTGCTTTGGTTCAGAAAGTGTTTAGGGTGCTAACTTTGCAGATTGGTATCAGTTGAATTGTTTTCTTTTAGAATAAGTTAATTGAGGGGTCATGTTCTACATGTGACATTCAATCAGGCTCTAGAGGTTGAGTTTCTGAAAGATCTTTTTGATGACCCTATGAATTCAGTATCAAAGGCATTTTATTCAGTTTGCAGTGCGGAAAAGAATTAAGTTTTCAGAATGGCCATTTTGCAAGAGTGATATCTTTCTATCTGAAAGATGTTTTCAGGATCCGATTGTGGGAACATCCTCATTGCATCGATGGAAAATGGAGGGAATGTTTTCAATGTTTGTTTAAAGATTTACAAAGTAAAACTACAGCAGGCTACGCAACAAATTAAGGGGCATCTTACATAGTATACAGTGCAAACTAAGTGCAATGGAGGTCAGCAAAGGAGAATTCTAGGTTGCATAGATAGTTTGAAACACAGACATTGCAAAAATCCAAATTACTGAGAAACTGCGATAGGCATATGGAGGAATAGTTTGAAGTTTGTGGAGTTTTTGAAGTTAAATCTGCAAGTATGACTCCATAAGGAGTGGCATTTTGACCATTAAAGGCCATTGGTGTTGTCCATTTGCATGCGGATAGCTCCATTAATGAGCAGTTTACTCAAAACTCTTAGCAAAGTGAAGAAACAGTGAGATTCCTTTGTCCTACATTCATTCTGCAGAGGGCATTTTTGGTCTTTATATACCAAAACACATTCTTTAAAGGTAAATAAGAGAGCCCAGAGGCTCTTGGCGGCTCTTTGAGAGCTAGAGGAATGGAGCTATGGGCTGTACACAGTATTTTGATTTGAATTTCAAAAATCACATTAAAACCATGAAAACCAATATCCCACACGTGGATTTCAAAATGTTTATATTCCAAGATGCAAACATAGTGATTTGAAGGAAGAAGAGGAGGCTATCCGTGCACACCCAGTCATCTGACCACCTCAGTTTCTGTGCCCAAAAATGAAGGTAAACAAATTTTGATGAAAATGGACACTTGGCGCTGGTCGCATGGTTGCGAGACGCTCTAGTCGCATGGTCGCGAGAAGGACCCAGTCGCTCAATCATGAGGCAAATTAAAGATCACCGCCAGGATTCAAAGACTTGGTGACTGACCGCTAGCGGTTAGTCACCCAGTCACGAGATGTTAGCCGCCTAAGGAGCTAACTATCGAGACTTGGTGACTAACCGCTAGCGGTTAGTTGCAAAGTAGCCGAGTGCCAGAGATGATTGTTGCGACAGGGAGATGGCCACTAGTCGTGTGGTCGCCATATGGGAATTAGTCATCGAATGCTAGTCGCGAGGTCGCTAGAGGTTGACGGATGAGGTAAAAATTGCTCGCGACTCTAAGACTGTGGTTGTCGCATGGTCGCCAGATGTGATCATGGTTAGTGAAAATTTTTGTGAGACTTAGAGACCAAAGAGGAAAAAGGTAACCATAGTTAAAAGGGCACAGTTTATGACAGCGAATAAGAGGGCACCACATGTCAAAATATGGTGGTTTATGGGCAAAATGGGCAGAAAATTGGGTTTTCAAAAGAGATTTAATTGATATTCAGATTTTAAAAGGTGAAGTGCATAGTTTGCAAATATATTTTTATTTTGCAAGTATTTCAAAAGTGCATTCCGGGAAGATG
>MU226547.1:4753384-4787717 GCA_018584345.1 Thuja plicata | reverse complement strand
AATCATATACCATCAAAGGTGAGGGAGTGTTTGCCAAAGTTTGCTGGTTTTGGTGAACAGTCAGCTGAGAAACATTTAGAAAATTTTGCTGATTTGGTAGACAGTCATAACATTTCACATGAGGATGTATTGATGAGACTTTTTTTAACATCCTTAGTTGATGTTGCAAGAGACTGGTTTAAAGACCTACCTCATGGCTCAATAGAATCCATGGAAGCGTTAGAGGCTTGTTTTACTAAAAGATTTAGTGATTTGGAGCAGCTTAGTGATGTAGAGCAGTATGAGGGTGAGGAGTACAGTGATGAACATGACATATCTGAATCAAATGATTTTATATCAAAAGTTTATCTTATCAAAGTAGAGATAGATATGTTGAAGCAAAGGCTTCAAGAAAGTGTGGTGTCATTTTTGCAGGAACACATGAATAGAGAAGAAGGAGAATCACCAAATGATTTTTTCATAAGATTCACTAATAAGCTACAAGGCTACGGTATCATTTTTTGTCCTTTGGATCTTGTATGGGCAGATTTATTTGTTGAGCTTTGTTTTCCCCATACATGCAATTTGCCAATTTCTCAGAGGGCAGAATTTTTTCAACAAGTTATTGAATGGATAAAGGGTTTAGAAGATGTTTCTTCTAAAGATATATCTGATGTTGAAAGCAATGATAGTAAATTTGAAAATTTTGAGATTGTTGATATGTTGATGATAAATCTGATAGTGAATCTGAATTTAATGATATTGAAAGTGATAAAGATCAATATATACTTAGTGATGATGAAGAGTCTACTGCTGGTGAAGATATTGCTGACTATGATATTGATATAAAGTTTTATGAACAGCAAGAATATAAAAAAGATATATGGAACCAACAAGAATATGATTATGATGGAGACATGAGCGTTTGTAGTGAGGATCTTACACAGAGTGATATATTTTTAGAGGTTTCACTACAAGACTCTAAGCAAGAAGAAATTTGCAGCATCATGCAAGAAGACATAAGGAGATAAATGAAGAAAATGAATGTTGTTCCCTTCACAGTGAACAAATTGCAGAGATTTTATCTTTTCAGTATCTCAAATATTCAGGAAATGGAAGCTTTGAACTTTCATGTCCAACACATTGATTTTGACAAGGAAAATGAATCACTACATTCTAATTTTGACATATGTGATACTATTTCTTCTTGCACTCCTTCATTAGGCTACAATAAAATTCAATTTGATTTATCAGATGATGAGGTTTTCAGTGTGCTTTTAGATTCAGCAAATGTGGAAAATCCAAGTATTGAAGAGAGTGCTTATTTAGAGAATAGCGTGGATTTTGAATCTTGTCTTGATTCTAAGTCTGCCTTTGAACTATTTAACAGTGGACAATCAGTGGCTCAAGTTTCAAAAGAATAAATTAAATGTGCTGGTATTTTCCCTCCCACATACCACTTTTCTTTGAGCTTGTTTGATGTTGATAAGCTGCAAGCTGCTCCTATTTTTTATCAAGAAGTTATTGCTCCATGTCCTAATTTTGATTATGATCAAGATATGTTTTCTTTTGAGAGGCAAGTGATGGATGTGAATGAATTTAATGATGCCCTCCCAAACAATATGACAGAGATTGAGTATCCCCCTTTTCAGTTGAATGGTGATTTTTTCAGTTATGTCTTACAAATCAAAGATGATAAAAGTCACAGATATCAAAGTATGTTCTTATCTAACGAATGTGACACATATATGCCACAAATTTTTTATGATGAAGATTTTCCTAATGTTTATAGAAGCTCATATGAAGAATATGCAGATTTTTTTTCATGTGATGAGTTGATACAGGATGACAGTAGATTGAATCAGACAATTAAGAGTGGCACTGTTATCATATTTTTGAAACATGGGGCAGGAAGCTTCGTGTTTGACAGAGGTAAGAATTAATCTTAGTTGTGGGGTTTTGGGCCTCTTGTAGATAATATATATATTGTATAGTTGCTTTCCCCTTCAGTTGTGTGTTTGCTTTTAGTTAGAGGTTTCCCTATTTTTGAGAGGTAAAGTGAGAAGAAGAAAGAAAAAGAGATAAGATCTGATTTTGATGTTTTGGGGTGGTCTGCTACTCCAGAGATCTGTGGTTCTCGGTATAAAATTGCATTTAACCATCCTTAGTTAGAGCCACTGTTGGTACTCCTAAATTTGGAACACATTTGGAGTGACCATGTTAAACTTTTCAGATAAGCAAAGTGAATACCTTTGAAATTTTGGTGAGAAGGCTCAATTAGAATGATTGAAAAATATGCCCGGATGATTTTCATGAGGTACAAATTGGGAAGAGGATTCAATGCCTTTCATTTGACATGTGCAGTGGGTCCCAGCTCCCAAATTCTGAATCTGACATGTTTATGGACTAGTGATTTTGAGGTGGTCACCTAATTCTGCATTTTTACTCAAGTGTCATTCTGTTGTAAATGGCCTAGTTTGCTTTTGAATATTTTGCACCCAGAAATATGTCATGACCCACCACTTTGGGGATGCTGAGTATGTGTATCAAAGAACTTATGTTTTGAATCCCAAGTCATTTCAATATGTTTTGTCTAGATTTTTAATCCCTCAAAGTTGGTATTTTACTATTATCATGCATTGTGCAATTGATCAGAATTTTGAATAGCCCAGTTTGACACATTATAACTTTTGACCAGTTGATTCAATTGAGAAAATTCCTTTTGTACTATGTTCCAGTGGTCACACACTCTAATATTGCCAGTTTGCAGATCTTTATGAAATCAAATGACAAGTTTTCTAGAACCATTTTGTTGGTGAATAATTTTGATTTCCTGAGTTTTCAAGTACAGAATTGCTAAGTTGTCCACTTTAAGGTCTTGAAAATGTGTACCCGGTTGAACATTTTGGATAATTGAGTTATCCCTCATATTTTAAACATAGGGGTGCACCTATTTCAAGATTTATAGATTCCTGCCAATCTATTTACCCACTTTTCCATAGCCTTTCCATTTCTGATTAATTAAGGTGTCACTGAAAATGCAGAATTCAGAATTAAGTGGCATACTTTGTGGTTTCCCTGTTTACACCCGATTCAAGGTCAGACATAATTGAATTTGGATCTGCATTGTAGACCTAGGAATGTACTCATCTGAAGATTTCCAAACTTTGACCAATCTGGTAGATCACTTTTCCTTGCCGATTCCGAACCCAATTTCTGCATATTTATTGTGCTTTGGTTCAGAAAGTGTTTAGGGTGCTAACTTTGCAGATTGGTATCAGTTGAACTGTTTTCTTTCAGAATAAGTTAATTAAGGGGTCATGTTCTACATGTGACATTCAATCAGGCTCCAGAGGTTAAGTTTCTGAAAGATCTTTTTGATGACCCTATGAATTCAGTATCAAAGGCATTTTATTCAGTTTGCAGTGCGGAAAAGAATTAAGCTTTCAGAATGGCCATTTTGCAAGAGTGGTATCTTTCTGTCTGAAAGATGTTTTTAGGATCCAATTGTGGGAACATCCTCATTGCATCGATGGAAAATGGAGGGAATGTTTTCAATGTTTGTTTAAAGATTTACAAAGTAAAACTACAGCAGGCTACGCAGTAGATTGAGGGGCATCTTACATAGTATACAATGCAAACTAAGTGCAATGGAGGTCAGCAAAGGAGAATTCCAGGTTGCATAGACAGTTTGAAACACAGACATTGCAAAAATCCAAATTACTGAGAAACTGTGATAGGCATATGGAGGAATAGTTTGAAGTTTGTGGAGTTTTTGAAGTTAAATCTGCAAGTATGACTCCATAAGGAGTGGCATTTTGACCATTGGAGGCCATTGGTGCTATTTATTTGCATGTGGACAGCTCCATTAATGAGTAGTTTAGTCAAAACTCTCAGCAAAGTGAAGAAACAGTGAGATTCCTTTGTCCCACATTCATTCTGTAGAGGGCATTTTTGGTCTTTATATACCAAAACACTTTCTTTAAAGGTAAATAAGAGAGCCCAGAGGCTCTTGGCGGGTCTTTGAGGGTTGGAGGAATGGAACTATGGGTTGTACATAGTATTTGAACATGAATTTCAAAAATCACTTTAAAACCATGAAAACCAATATCCCACATTGTTCCCACAAGTGGATTTCAAAATGTTTATATTCCAAGATGCAAACATAGTGATTTGAAGGAAGAAGAGGAGGCTATCCGCGCATGCCCAATCATCTGACCACCTCATTTTTTGTGCCCAAAAATTAAGGTAAACAAATTTTGATGAAAATGGACACTTGGCGTAGGTCGCATGGTCATAAAATGCTCTGGTTGCATGGTCGCGAGAAGGACCCATTCGCTTAGTCAGGAGGCAAATTGAAGATCACCGTGAGGATTCAAAGACTTGGCAACTGACCGCTAGTGGTTAGTCACCCAGTCGCGAGATGTTAGCCACCTAAGGAGATAACCGTCGAGACTTGGTAACTAAATGCTAGCGGTTAGTCACGAAGTAGCCAAGTGCCAGAGATGACTGTTGTGACAGGGAGATGGCCACTGGTCACGTCGTCGCTAGATGGGAATTAGCCGCCGGATGCTAGTCGCAAGGTCGCCCAGGGTTGACGGATGAGGTAAAAATTGCTCGCAACTATGAGATTGTGGTTGTCACGTGGTTGCCGGATGTGATCATGGTTAGTGAAAATTTTGTGAGACTTAGAGACCAAAGAGGAAAAAGGTAACCATAGTTAAAAGGGCACAGTTTATGATAGCGAATAAGAGGGCGCCACATGTCAAAATCTGGTGGTTTATGGGCAAAATGGGCAGAAAATTGGGTTTTCAAAAGAGATTTAATTGATATTCAAATTTTAAAAGGTGAAGTGCATAGTTTGCAAATATATTTTTATTTTGCAAGTATTTCAAAAGGGCCTTCCGGGAAGATGTTTCAACACAAGGGATATTCATATTTTTTTTAGAGATAGAGATAAAATCAGATTTTCTTAGGTATAGAAGGGTCAGATTTTGAAGGGGTAAACAAATTCAGATTTGCACAAGGGGATAAGACAAAATGCTCATATATTTTATTGCAAAATCAGATTTGAAAGAGCTTTCCGGGAGGTTTTGTGAGAAGATATTTTCTCAGATTTTAATGATATTTTGCAGGTGAAATCAGATTTGCTGGACTTTTCAGTGGAAGAATGAAAGAGATATTTTAAAGGTAAAATCAGATTTGTGAAGTCACCCAAAAGGTTCAGATATTTTGAAAAGAAATATGAGTAAAAAATCATATTTGAGAGAAGGACAGGTGTTTGCCAGACATAAGTTTTAGGGTTTCTCCTTCTTCTATATCTTCTCTTCTCTTTTCTTTTCTGAGGGTTCTGATTTCAGGTTCCTGTTTTGGTTCCTGTGGAAGTTCCTGGTCTTGTTCTTGTTCCTGTATTTGTCTGGTTCAGTACAAGTTGCCATTGGTTTGGAGATTTTATTTGTAAAGCATACTTCTTTTTCATGTTTACTTCTTGTGTTTATTGTCTGGATATCTGGAAACAACTTGAATTAATGAGAATATAGTGCAATTCCTATTCATTATTGTCTTGTCTCTTTTAACTGTGGTTTATGCTCTAGTATAGTTCATTTGTAAGGCATCTAGAATATACCTACTACAAGGTAGTGTGTCTAATCATTTGTGAGTCTTTCTCAAGGAGAGAGTTAAATTTTGTAAATGATTTCAGAGAGCGGGACATGGTTGTGAAGATTTGATGAAGAAGTATTGAGTTGAGTATATTGTTTTTAAGGCATCCAATCTGGATTGTATGAAGTTTGTAAGGCATTCTTTAGTATTGCATTAGTTTCCTATTTTTGACATATGTTTTCATTGACTCTTTGCCAAGGAATAGGCACTGATCTAGAGTTTGCTGAGCAAGTGTTTTCTCCATTCAGTCATACACAAATTAATCAATTTCATCTAGTTTTTAGAACAAATGAGCTAAACTCATTAAGGACTTATGTCAGCAGGATATTGTCCACTTTGTTGATTCTTTAGAGAGTGAATCATTAGGTTATCCCTCCTAAAATCAAAAGGAAGAAGGATGCAAATCCTTGTCTCATTGGTTCATGTTCTCAAAACCATAGCCTGGCTTATAGTACTCTGTTTTAAGTTAGTCATTACAATCTCTAAATTGTTCTATAAGTTGTTACAGTGAGGTTTCTGGTACATAACCAGTGAATGAAACAATCCACCAAACACATAGGATATTATCCTGAGTCTGTGGAGCTCAAAAACGAAGAAGGATATTATCCAATCCTTAGAAATTAGCCTTTCTCTTGCCTAAAAGAGGTTGCAACTGAGTATATCAGGTATACTGTCATCATTAGGTAAGTGTTGTAAGAAAAAGCGCTAACAGTTTGGATAATACTATTAGTAATAACTAAGAGTGGGGTGAATCAGTGGCCTTAAAAATTAATCCTTAAATCAACCCTTAAAACTTATAACCACAGATTATGCCTCTAGTTATCTTCTATCCTACAAGATGAATGCCTTGAAATTCTTATATCAATTTACTACTTGTTGGATTACTTTGTAAAACCTTCTTCTATATGTTTGCCGATAAGCAGTCTAATATTTACCGAAACACAGTAAATATGCAGAGTATACCGATCAATCCAGAATTGCATATGTGAAATGTAAAATAATAAAGTAATAAAACATAAATACATAACACATGGATTTTTAATGTGGAAACCCTGTTAAGAGAAAAACCACTGGGACTGGAACCCCAATTTTTCACTCTTCTAAAGTGAGCTCTATTAGGAGCCAACCCTGTTAAAGGTTACAAACACACTATTAGGTGTGACCTTGTTAGAGGATTTAAAAGATAGTTTTTCACCTAGTATCTGGCATCTAATGCTACCATCCTTGATTAAATAGTCACTTGGCCTGTCCATAGGTATCGGGCATATCCAATGCTACTTTCTATGATCAAACTTTTTGATACTCCTTGGGATGTATCTCAATTATAAAAGACTTTTAAGTCCTGATCGGTTAAGAGACTTGATACTTCAATGGTTAAACTGAAACATTAATTATCTGTTCAAACATACAACTTAATTACAGATTTTCAGATCTATTTTAAGTGCATTACCTCTCTAATCAATATAATCAATTCTATACCATTGCTCCACACTGTTCTACTCTGTGATGTTGTCTCACTGTTTGTCGTTGTCTGTAGAATCTAGCTCTTTCCACAGCTTGATTGATCAGTTCTAAATGAAGATTTTCTTCTCCTTTAGAATCTCGTTAGCATCTTCCCTCTTTTCTCTTCACCCCACATAATTCTTAATGAATTGGGTTTGTCTCTATATAGACATGATTTGACCTTTTCTTGGCTTTCTTGATTCTTAGCGTGATCCATAATTCTCGCCAATTAGATTTAAAGCAAAACTCCAGTTTTATCTCAAAGAGATCTTCTTGCCAACTGGACAAATAAGCTTTAAATCAATTACTTATCTCCATATTTATCTAGATGATTAAAACAATGATAAGTATCAGTCAAGTCTATCTTTAGCTTCTTGACAGCTAAGCATTTTGTCATTTCTGAACTCTCTATTCTGTTGGTCAACACTTTAGTTAGTCATCGGTGATAACTGATTGTTCTATTGGTGTGACTTTAGTTGTCATCATGATCTTCATCCTTGTCTTTTCCATCGGGCAACATTGTAATTCTATCTGTCAGGTTACTCTATATTTTTCTCATCGGGAAACACTGTGACTTTACTTGTCAGTAATGTTGTTCATTTTCTCATTGGGTAACACTGTGACTTTGCTCTTTTACTCTGTCCGTCGGTGTGCAATCCATCGGTGTATACAGTCACTTAGTGAATACTTGACTTATATGCATTACTGATAGCATAGCCTTTGCTTCATCAGTTCTTTGAAGTCTTTGAAAGTATTTCCATGACCATACAAATTATATCAATTTGACATCAATGAAAATACAATACATTAACTGATTTAATGCCTTACATGATCATCAACTTAACATATTCAAACATTTAATCAATTACATGTCATCAATCTCTCCCTTTGGCATTGATGGCAACATACTACATTATCATACTATACTATTACTAATACAATATGAAATATACAGTTTCATCAAGCTTTCCTAATGTAACTATTACAAATGTCTAGCTTTCGGTAAGCTCAAATATCTTTGATTTGATTCTTGTAGCTTTCTATCTATCTTCAATCCCTTCATTGGATAGATGTAGAGTCTTTCTTTCTCTGATGTGATGTGTTCTTCTTCTATGTTAAACTCTCTCCCTTTGATTGTTCTCCTTTCTTTGATGTCTCTTGTCAGCAATTCTTTCCCTTTGTGTGTACTCTCTCATTCTTGTTATATCTCTCCCTCTAGATACTTTGATGGATATAATCTTTCCCTTTATCAATATGATAATGAGATATTTTTGTCCCTTTGACAACAATGCCAAACAAATATTTTTAACAGTAATGCCAAACAAATCCTTTCTATCCATAATATATTCCTTGAATTTCCCAGTCCATCGATAATAACTCTGGTGCTTGGAGTAGATAAATACCTTGCTATGTAGAGATGTATCTTTGAAGTCCATCTCTCTGCTTGCATCAACATGAATGATATTCTGATAATATGTAGGTTGATGCAACCTTCTGGTTAGCTTACTGACCAGTAGACAAGGGTCTGACCCCTAATCTCTTTCTCAAGTATTCAAATACATATTTGGGCAATGGCTTGGTGAAGATATTGGCCAATTGTTCCTTTGATTGCACATACTCAAGTATCACCTCCTTTGCTTGAACTTTTTCTCTTAAATAATGATACTTGATGGCGATATTCTTTGTTTTAGCATGTATGACTAGATTCTTGGAAATGTTTATTGTACTTGTATTATCACAGTAGATAATTACTGGTTCATTTGTTTGGACATGAGGACTTTTATATTTCCATAAAAACTTAAGCATCGCACCTATTATACATATGAGAAATGAGGGTTTCTTGGAAAAGTGAAGAACCTATATATGTACTTTCTTTGTGACTTTGATGTATTGATGTCATATATTTTGCATAAATTTGATGTTCCCTCTTTTATGCATTATTTATCACTACCTCCAAGGTCCTTTGAAATAACCATCTTTAACACCATTATTGATTGTATCAGCATCATTGTAGTAGCATGAATATGTACTCCATTTTTTATTGTAGCAGACTTTTTCTCTTTTATTTCTGCTTGAAATCTACCTTCCACATTGCATTGTTACTACTATTTTCAATATGCTTCTTTAAATAAATGAGCCCGATGTCTGTCTATGAGACAAAAATAAAAATATGGCATTATTGTATCAGTTGTTTACTACCATCTAATATGGTTCCTCTTGATGTTGTTCTAAGTGTCATGAACATTGATTGATGATTTTGTTCATTTGAAACTACTGGTATTTTGTATTGAAACACTTCCCAGCTCTGTAACATTGAAACCTTTATATTTTCTTAAATTGGTCAATCAAAGCCACTAAATCCAATGACTATAGCAACAACATTGCCTCACACAAAAACATCTCATTGCTACTTCACAAATATGATGTAATTATGTTTGCTCCAATTGATGGTGTCCTGTTAAACTATAGTTGTTTGTTTATGACTACATGAAATAAACATGAATTCTCTCTTTCCTATGATTGACCTTACATGGTAACTGATTCCATATTTTTCCTCTTGTACATAATAATTTCACTGGGATTTCTCTTTACATCAATAGATGTGATTGCATTGTTGTTGTTGATGACATTTCTACTATTGTGAATTGTTCTCTGAGATGCCCTTTAATCATCTACGAGTTAAGACTATGATGCATGAGCTTCAAGCAATATAGTAGTATGTCTATCATCTATTGTTGATTTTAAAATAGAAGCCCACCCTCCACACATTTTTCATCTCTAGATCTAGCTACTCTTTGTGTTTACCCCATAGATGTTATATGATTGTGTTGTTACTTCATGATTAATTGTGGCCACTCATAGTACTGTAGTTAATGATTTTATACTTGAACTTTCTAATACTATTTTGGTGTTGTTATGGCATATGGTGACACACATTTTTAACAGGTAACTGACTCTTTAATGATTGCTTAATTCTTTCTTATAGACTTATCTCATCCTTGTAGAATTCATACTTGTATATGTTCGATCTGCCATGATTCGTATACCATTGTGTAGTGAAGTTGATTATATTTAATGTTGTATTTATGAATCCATATGTGAATTCTCTTATATCGTCTATCTATGTCAAATATAAGGGCACATTGATATGATCAAATGCAATTCTTTTGCTAAACCTTCAATGTATTTTGTTGCTTCATAACAACCTAACAGGTTTGTACTTTATGAGCTCATCATACTTGCATATGTTACTCCTGTACTTGAACCCTTTGAGTTCCTATGATACTCATGTCATATTGATTCAAACTCAGCCTTTCTAATTTTTTCTTGAGATGCATGGTGAAAATATCTAATTAATATTTGAAGACTTTTGTAGAATATATAGTTTTTCTTCTTCTTTCAAACTTTCTCATGCATAGGTGCCTCATTCAATAATATCAATATTTATTTAATCATATGATTGTTCATCCTTATGTACCTCTAATACAATGATAAGTTCATAAAGCGAATAATTGATTCAAACTACACCATGTATCCATACACCCTGTGGTTGCATGTTCCTCTTGTAGTTATAATCTATCCTCCTAAGGCATGTTATTTTTGCATTAAAATTTGATTCTCGTGAGCTGGTTTGAATAGACTACTATGATATGCAACTTAAGATAACATTACAGACCATTTGACCCCACAAGCTGGCAGATAATAATTGCATCTGTCTCTGCATATGAAACAAACTTGACAAAAAAAAACCATATGAACCTAGGGGAGAGGGCCCAATAGCTGATCACTCGTAAATATATTATCCACTCTTACCACATATTTTCACTATATATTGTAATTAAATAATCTGCATGTAAATCAAAAATATTCCAATCGTTAATAAAAATGGACCAATACTTGAACACATGAGAACCTATAAATGTTATATTAAAAACACATAAATAAACTCATTAACAAGTGAAATAAATAACTTTTTGTCTCCAATAAAATAACATAGCTATCTATTATATGTGTGTCACTTAGAAAATAATATGCTCACTTAATAAAATAAGATGCTCACTTAAACAAGTATTGTTATCTTAGTGTACAAATAATATTCTTATGTGTACAACTATTGGGATACCAATGTATACACATTAGAGTATTTTATATTAACAATTTTTCTTATGAAAAATATAAAAGGTTAGCCCTCACGACTACTGGTCCCTCTCCCCTAAATGCCTTGTATTTTCCCATGAAATGCGTGAGATTGTCAAAAAGTTTAATTGTTCATTTATTGGTCCCTTTGTGTTGGATATAAGTTGTATATTGTATAATAATGTGTTATTTTTATAAAAACAAATAATTTTTTGTGTTGAAGTATTAGTCCTTTTATGTTGGATATAAAACTTAGGTATAACAAATATTTATGATTACTAATAGGTATTTGGTCCATTTAAGTTGCATATATGTTATATTTTATATAGAAATACAATATTATACTAATAACAAATGACATTTTTAAATTCAACTACTATGGATTATTAGATTAAGTTTTGGTCGAATCTTTAAAAAGTCATTTTTTGGACACATTTTACTAGGCATGCTATTTTAATGAGTTGTGTGATGAGTCACACCTTCAAACCTTAGTTGTAGATAGTTAAGTGTCCATTTTACATTTCCAAAAAAAATGGTCTTACGATATTCCATGGCTACATATTGACGAAGTTAGCCTTTGCGACTATTGGTCCCTTTCCCCGATGTTAATTCTTGTTTTCTTAGACATTTGTGATGGACTAGCTATTAATATGCATGTGAAGATCAAACTGTATGTTTGCAGATGTGGGTATATATAGTGTATAATGACCCAACATTTCTTAGATCACTAATCTAATGCCATTCCTTATCTTGCAAATGCAAGAATGGAGCAGCAAGAAAGCAAGAACTGGATGTGAGGTAAGCGGGAGGGATGAGGATGGTGCAGGAAAATTCAAACTAGGCTCGTCATCTGAGCAATGACGAGTCACCCTTCCCTACCCATGCCTTTATTTTTTTATAGCATCTTCAAATGTATAATATGCCTTTCATTTTCATGTTAATGGTTAGTCTCACAACTTGTGTGAGGCATTATTTATTTGCATTCTCAATAAAGATTACTTTTCCTCAAAATGTTTTGCACTCTCTCCTCTATCAAATGCATCTGCATAATGCAATGTAATACTGTAGTTTTTTTTCTCTTTTCTCTATTCATATGAATGTGATTTATCAGAACTAAAATGTACCTTAATTAATTTTAAAATATAAGAGCTCTACCTAATTGAGACTAGTAGCGAAAATTAGTAATAGTTCCCTGGTGGAGGCGTTACAATATTTTCATAATGGAATTAGCTAAATGTGGCCTAGGCCTATGTCAAAATAGGTTAATTGTATATATGACCCTAAGAATGAGACTAGATTGACTAGTAGATATGGATGCTTGGGGATGATTATATGTATGAATGTAAAACCTATCATGGAGATGGGGGACACACAAATTTTAACAAGAACTCTTTATCTAAGAAAACAAAGGCAAGATGTCTTATTTTTTGGATATTTTAATTTTTCTGAATACTTACACTAAAAAGAAGATAAAATATTAAAAGATATATGAATCAAAAGATGAAGTCATTGTCTTGCTTCAAATGGGGAGTTATAATCTAACATGACCAAGACAAGAGTCATAACACCAATATTATGACTATTTAGGTGGGGTGATTTCTAGTGACAACAAAAACCCTTTATTCGTTTAGTTTTCATGCTTTTATTCTTTGTCTTACAATAAGAAAGTTTTTAAAGTTTTTAAAACGTTGATGGCAAGAGGAAGTTGCATTAAATGGTCAATTGAAAACATACAAAATAAGACATCAAACTAAAAAATTAACCATTCCATTGAGTTCCTTATAAAAAAAAATGGATTTTTTTTTAATTTTTAAGTAAAAGTTAATGCAATTTAAAGATTGAAGAAATACCATGGACAAATTTACTTGCTTTTTGGTGTGCAATTTGAAGAAACACCTTGTCTTGACCACATTTGGCATGGAGCTAGCTTACAAATGCCTACAAAAATTTAAAATATAATTGATAAGTAATTTTTTTTAACATTTTCTTGTAGACAAATTTTTAAGCATTTGCTATATGTGAAACCCAAACCTGATTAACTATTAGATGTACCCAAACTAGAATTGCAAACATCTGTGACAACTATAATAACATAGATTATTGACCTGTAGACCATGTCCTTAATGAATAGAATTATCTTTATAAATATTACATTAAAATAATTATTTATTTTTTGAAAAGTAATAACTATTTTAATGGTGAAGGTTAACTTAATGTTTTTTTAATCAGTAAAAGGCATAATGCCCTGTATATTATATTAAAATAAATTATAAAATGTATTTACCCCGTTCAAAGTGTAGGCACTAGGGGGAAAGAATGGGGAAGAAAACCTCCAGTGTTTCCCAGGACAAATTAATGTCCTGAATATATGTTTATACAATCACCTATGATTTGACATAGGTCTTTGAGAGGGCATACCCTCCCTTACATAACTTCTTCCCCTTTTAAAATTTGGGGGTATAGGAAGGCATACCTTCCTTTACAAAATGGTTTAATATAGTCAATACATCCCCAACAGAGGGTTACAAGAAAGATTTTATATTCACTGATACTTCTTTACTTTGGGCTCTAAACATCTTTCTAAAGATTCTGATTTCCTATTACTCTCTGATTCCTGCAATTTCAAACACATTTCACACTTGTTTCCTAGAGTTAGACATTAGCGTATAAAAAGGATAGCAAAAGATCCATGATTTATTTTTGAGATTTCCTTATTATTCCTTTTAATTTCTTTTGTATGGTAGTTTAAATTTTTAGCATTAGTAAATAGGTAGGAATATGGATATTGATTTTAAAGAACATTTTTAATCTCAATCTTGTATATTTAGGCTATAGGTTAGAATTCGGGATTGAAGATGAATATCTTGACTATTTGGCTAATTAACATTCCAAATTTTATATTAGAATATAACTATATTTAATTTGAAATTATAATTATAATTTTTCTTTATTAAATTTATAGATAAAGTACTTTCCTATGATGACATGTAACTGATTGAATGTTTGAAGATGTTAAGTTGATGATCATGCAAGGCATTAAATCAGTTAATGTATTGTATTGTCATTGATGTCAACTTGATATAATATGTATGGTCATGGAGATACTGCCAAAGACTTCAAAGAACTCATGAATCAAGGCTATGCTATCAATAATGCATACAATTCAAGTATTCACTAAGTGACTGTAAACACCGACGGAGTGCACCTGACGGTCAGAGTAAAAGAACAAAGTCACAGTGTTTCCTAACGAGGAAATGAACAGGATTACCAACGAGCAAAGTTACAGTGTTGCCCGACGAGCAAAACACAGAGTAACACGAAGGAAGGAAATATAGTGTTGCCCGACAGAGAAGACAAGGATGGAGATCCTGATGAAAACTAAAGTCATACCAATGGAACAGTCAGTTATCACCGATGACTAGCTGAAGTGTTGACCGAAAGAACAGAGAGTTCAAAAAATGACAAAATGCTTAGCTGTCAAGAAGCTAAAGATAGAGCTAATGGATACTTATCATTGTTTTAATCATCTAGATATTACGGAGATAAGTAATTGATTTAAAGCTGCTTTTTCCAGTTGGAAGGAAGATCTCTATGAGACCAGACTGGAGATTTGCTTTAAATCTATTGGCAAAGATTGTTGAACATGCCAAGATCAAGAAAGCCTAGAAAAGAGGAAATCATGTATACAAGAGACAAACCCAATTCATTATGAAGTGTGTGTATGGGGTGAACAAGAGAAGAGGAAAGATGCTAAAGAAAACCTGAAGGAGAAGAAAGTCTTCATTTCAGTCCTGATCAACAAGCTAAAGGAAGAGATAGATTCTACAGACACCGACGAATAGTGAGACAAGCATCACAGAGAAGAACAAGTGTGGAGAAAAGGTATATATTTGATTATATTGATCAATGAAGTAATGGACCTATGATAGATCTGAAAATGTACAATTTGGTTGTATGTATGGACAAATCATTAGTATTTTAGTTTAACCATTGAAGCATATAAGTCTCTTAATTGAGCAGGACTTAAAAGTCTTTTTCAATTGATATACATCCCAAGGAGTATCAAAAAGTTTGATCACAAAAGTAGCATTAGATATGCCCAATACCTATTGACAGGCCAAGTGAGTGTTTGATCAAGGATGGTAGCATTAGATGCTAAATACTAGTTGACAAACTATTTCTAAATCCTCTAACAAGGTCACACCTAACAGTGTGTTTGTAACCTTTAACAGGGTTGGCTCTTAACATGTCTCACTTCAGAAGAGTGAAAATTTGGGGTATCGGTCCCAATGGTTTCTCTCTTAACAGGGTTTCCATGTTAAAAATCCATGTGTTATGTGTGTATGATTCATTTCTTTACTGTTTTGTATCTTACATAGTTGATTCTAGATTTATCGGTATACTCTGCATATTTATTGTGTTTCGATAAATAGAGGACTGCTTATCGGTAATCATACAAAAGAGAGACTAGCAAAGCAATCCGACAAGTAGTAAATTGATATAAGTAATTCAAGGCATTCATCTTGTAGGATAGAAGATAACTTGAGACATAATTTGTGGTTACAAAGTTTTAAGGGTTTATTTAAGGATTAATTTTTGAGGCCACTGATTCACCTTCCCTCAATTATTACTAAAAATTGGTATTAGATCTTGTGTGCTTAGAAAGGAAGGTTTCAAGACCTAAGCTAAAGATCACAAGATGAACAAATGAGATGTGCCTAAGTTGAACAAAGATAATTTTGCTTCATGGAAGAGCAGAATAAGACTCCACTTATCAAGTATTGGTAATGATGTTACTCAATACTTAGATACTGAATATGTGTTTCCCACATGAGCACCAATGGTTGAAAAAATGAGAGAGAAGCATGAGCACAATGGCTTGATGATAGAACTTGCTTCCTCACTCTTTGATGCTGAATTTGAAGATGTCAAAACCTGCAAAATTGCAAAGCAGATGTGGGACAGATTGAAGCTTATACATGGTGGTGACAAAGATGTTTTGAGAGCCAAGGTAGAAAGCCTTAGAGGAAAGTTTGATGATCTCAAAATGAAAGAAGGTGAAAACATCACTCAGTATAGCACAAGAATCAAAGAGGTAGTCAATGCTATCTAAGGAGTTGGAGGTGTACTAGAAGAAGATACAGTGGTAAGTAAAATTCTAAGAACCTTACTGCCTACTTATGCTATTAGGGTATTTGCCATTCAAGAAATGAGAGCAATAGAAAATATCAATGTTACTCTAGACAGTTTGATTGGAAGATTGATTTCATTTGAGATGAATAACTTTGATAATAGTGTCTTACCAAATATAGAGTCTGCATTCAAAACATCTATGAGAATAAGTAAATCAAGTCATAAAAACACTATGAGAAAAGATAGTGAAAGTGAAAGTGAAGAAGATGATCTTGATGAAATTGAAGCACTTATGGCTAGAAGAATGCAGAGAGGCAAAGGTAAATACAAAGGTAAATTACCACTTGTTTGTTTTAATTGCAAAGAGATTGGACACTTTGCTACAAGATGTACTAACAGAAGAAAAGATGGCAGAAGTAATGACAGAGCATTTGAAAAGAAGTCTAACATAGGTGATTACAGAAGCTACCAATAATCAGAAAGAAGAGATACCTGAGACTATAAGGAAAGGAAAGAAGGCCAGTTACCTAGAAAAATTCAAAGATGAAGACACTGACACCTAATCTAATGAAGACATCAAGATGGTGTTTGTAGTAGTAAAAGATGATTTAGATGATGATGAAGAAAGGTATGTAGAAACATCTCTCATATCTAAAGTTAGTAAAAATGATGTTTGGATCATAGATAGTGGTTGCACTTACCATATGATTGGTAATAAGCAAAATTTTGAGACTTTTGAATACTACAAAGGTGGTTCAGTAAGAATGGGTAATGACACACCTTGTCCAGTTGAAGGTAGAGGAACAATAATGTTGAATAACCAAATAAAATGTAAAAATGCTTATTGGGTAAATGGATTGAATTATAATCTATTGAGTGTTTCTTAGTTGAATAAATCAGGTCACAAAGTAGCATTTGAAAATAAGAAGGCAAGGATCTTCAATAAATCAGGAAATATGATTGGTATCAGTGAGCAGACAAAAGGTAACTTATTCTATCTGAATGATACTAACACCACTTGTTTGATTGCTACAAATGAAGACATATGGTTGTGGCATAAAAGATTGTGTCATGTGAATTTTTACAACATGATAAAGATTAGAAAAATGAGAAATGTCAGAGGCTTACGGACAATGACCAAGCCCGACAACATCATGTGTAAGAATTGTCAAAAAGGTAAAATGACAAATTCTAGTTTTAAAAGAAAAACCCATACATCTGATGCAATTATAGAATTAGTCGATATTGATTTATGTGGACCTATGAGGACAAAGAGTTATTATGGAGATAGATATTTTATTCTCTTTGTTGATGATTACTCTAGAATGATGACATACATGTTTCTAAAAGATAAATCAGAAGCATTCAAGATGTTTAAATGGTACAAAGAAATGGTTGAGAAGCAAAGTGGTAAGGAGTTAAAAATTTTAAGTTCAGATAGAGGAGGGGAATTTATTTCAGATGAATTCACTAACTTTTGTAATGAGCATGGAATCAAAAGACAGGTCTCTGCACCAAGAACACCACAGCAGAATGGAATTGTTGAAAGAAGGAATAAATCCATAGTTGATTGTGCAAGGACACTAATGATAGAGAAAGGCATCACCCAAATGTTTTGGAGGGAAGTTGTCAGTACTATTGTTTACACATTGAACAAAGTACAATTAAAGAAAGATACCAAAAAGACACCGTATGAGCTATGGTATGGATACACACCCAATGCAAGTTATTTTAAAAATTTTGGTAGTCAATGTTATATCTTAAAAGATGATAGAAATGAAAAACTTGACTCCGAGAGTGATGAAGGAATATTTTTAGGATATTCTACCAAGAGCAAGGCTTATAAATATCTAAATAAAGCCTCTAACAAAATTGTTGAAAGTGCAAATGTAAAGATAGATTAATTTGCAGAGAAGAATGAAAAGGAAAGCACTAAAGAACCAGAGGACTACAATAAGTTTACTTACAATGAGGAACCTGACACTCTACCCTACCAACAATGTAGAGCTCCTGAGAAATAGATCATTGCACCCGAGCATCAAGCTGCAAATACCAACGATCAGAATATTGCTCAAGATGATGCACAAATTGATGGAGAACAAAATGAAGAACAAAATGATGATCAAGATGATAGACAAAGAGTTGAACCTTTACTTGCAAGATATGTCAGAAGGAACCATCCATAGGACCAAATCATTGGAGATAAAAGGGTTGGTATGAGAACTAGAAGTAAGTCTCTAAATACAAGATGTCTTATTTGTGATTATGATCCTAAATCTTTCAATGTTGCACTAGATAATGATGAATGGATAAGTGTTGTGAATGAAGAGATTGAACAGATAGAGAAAAAAAAGACATGAACACTTGTACCAAGACCAAATGACAAGAATGTCATCGGTACAAAATGGATATTCAGGAATAAGCTGAATGAGAATGGAGAAGTCACAAGAGATAAAGAAAGACTAGTATGCAAGGGGTATGCACAAGAAGAAGGAATTGACTATGGAGAAACCTTTGCACCCATTGCTAGGCTAAAAGGAGTAAGAATATTACTTGCTTATGCTACATATAAAGGATTCAAGGTATATCAAATGGATGTCAAGTTTGCATTCCTGAATGGAATACTTGAAGAAGGGGTATACATTGAACAACTAGAAGGGTTTGTTGATCTAGACAAGAGGGACATGGTATGTAGACTTCACAAATCCCTGTATGGATTGAAACAAGCACCTTGAGCCTGGTATGAAAGACTTCATTCCTATCTTATAAGTATTGGATTTTTAAGGACAAGTGAAAATGGTAATTTTTATTTGAAGGAAGATACTGATGCTAACATCTTGATTGTTGAGATATTTGTTGATGACATCATATTTTGAGACAATGATATGCTATGCGAATCATTTGCAAATGAAATGAGAAAAGAGTTTGAGATGTCTATGTTTGGAGAGATAAATTTCTTTCTTGTTTTGCAGATCATGCAACAAGATGAAGGTATTTTCATTACACAATCCAAGTACATCAAAGAAGTAGTGAAAATATTCAAGATGGAAGAGTCCAAACTAGTTGGAACATTGATGGCAACTAGATGCAAACTGATAAAGGAGGACAAGTCGTCAGAGGTAAATCAGAATTTGTATAGATCAATGATTGGAAAACTCATGTATGTTGTACATACTAGACCATATATTGCACATGCAGTAGGAATAGTTGCTAGATTTTCTGCTAACCCCATAGAATCACATATGACTACTGTGAAAAGAATTCTAAGATATTTGAACAATACTAAGGAATATGGCTTATGGTATAGAAGAGAAGGTAAATTTGAACTTAAGGTTTTTACCGACGCTGATTGGGCTAGAAATCTTGATGACCAGAAGAGCACAACTGGTGGAGCATTCTTCATGGGTGACAAACTTGTCACATGGATCAGCAAGAAACAAGGATGTATCTCACAATCTACTGTAGAGGCAAAGTATGTTATTGTTGTTGCAAACTGCTCAAATATTGCATAGATCAAACAGTTACTGGAAGGTATGCATATGAAAATTTTAGAACCAGTAATTATCTATTGTGATAATAAAAGTGCAATAAAAATTTCCAAGAATCTAGTCATGCATGCCAAAACAAAGCATATTGCCATCAAGTATCATTATTTGAGAGAACAAGTTCAGGAAAAGGAGGTGATACTTGAGTATGTGCAATCAAAGGAACAATTGGCTAATATATTCACCAAGCCACTACCCAAGGATGCATTTGAATACTTGAGAAAGAGACTAGGGGTCAGACCCTTGTCTACTAGTTAGTGAGCTGACTAGAAGGCTGCACCCACCTACATATTATCAGAATATCATTCATGTTGATGCAAGTAGAGAGATGGACTTTGAAGATAAATTTATACACAGCAAGGTATTCATCTACTTCGAGCAATAGAGTTATTACCAATGGATTGGGAAATTCAAGGAATATATTATGGATAGAAAAAGGTTCGTTTGGCATCAGTGTCACAATTTTTTTTAAAAGATGTTTGGCATTAATGTCAAAGGGAGAGAAATATCTCATTATCATACTAATAAAGGGAGAGATTTTATCCATTATCATCTCAGTATATCCTTCAAAGTATCCAAAAGAAGAGAAGCAATCAGAAAGAGAGAGAAAATACAAAGGGAGAGAAAACATCAAAAGACAAGAATAGTCAAAGGGAGAGAGTTTGACACAGAAGGAGAATACATCACACTAGAGAAAGAAAATATTCTACATCTATCCAGTGAAGGGATCAAAGACAGAAGGAAAGCTATAAGAATCAAATCAAAGCTATTTGAGCTTATCGATAGACAGACATTTGTATTAGTTACATTAGGAAAGCTTGATGAAATTGTATATTTCATATTGTATTAGCAATAGTATAGTATGATAATGTAGTATGTTTCCATCAATGCCAAAGGGAGAGATCCATGACATGTAACTAATTGAATGTTTGAAGATGTTAAGTTGATGATCATGCAAGGCATTAAACTAGTTAATGTATTGTATTGTCATTGATGTCAACTTGATATAATCTGTATCATCATGGAGATACTGCCAAAGACTTCAAAGAACTCATGAATCAAGGTTATGCTATCAGTAATGCATACAAGTCAAGTATTCACTAAGTGACTGTAACCACTGATGGAGTGCACCTGACAGTCAGAGTAAAAGAACAAAGTCACAGTGTTGCCCAACGAGGAAATGAACAGCATTACCGATGAGCAAAGTTACAGTGTTGCCTGATGAGAAAAACATAGAGTAACCCGACAGAAGGAAATATAGTGTTGCCTGACAGAGAAGACAAGGATAGAGATCCTGATGACAACTGAAGTCATACCGATGGAACAATCAGTTATCATCAATGACTAGCTAAAGTGTTGACCGACAGAACAGAGAGTTCAGATAATGACAAAATGCTTAGCTGTCAAGAAGCTAAAGATAGAGTTAACAGATACTTATCATTGTTTTAATCATCTAGATATTACAGAGATAAGTAATTGATTTAAATTTTCTTTGTCCAGTTGGCAAGAAGATCTCTATGAGATAAGACTGGAGATTTTCTTTAAATCTATTGGCAAATATTGTTGAACACGCCAAGATCAAGAAAGCCTAGAAAAGAGGAAATCATGTCTATAAGAGACAAACCCAATTCATTACGAAGTGTGTGTGTGGGGTGAACAAGAGAAGAGGAAAGATGCTAAAGAAAATATGAAGGAGAAGAAAGTCTTCATTTCAGTCCTGATCAACAAGCTAAAGGAAGAGCTAGATTCTGCATACACCGACGAATAGTGAGACAAGCATCATAGAGTAGACCAAGTGTGGAGAAAAGGTATATATTTGATTATATTGATTAGTGAAGTAATGGACCTACAATAGATCTAAAAATCTGCAATTGAGTTGTATGTATGAACAGATCATTAGTGTTTCAGTTTAACCATTGAATCATATAAGTATCTTAACCGAGCAGGACTTAAAATTCTTTTTCAATTGAGATACATCCCAAGGAGTATCAAAAATTTTGATCACAAAAGTAGCATTGGATATGCCCGATACCTATTGACAGGCCAAGTGAGTGTTTGATCAAGGATGGTAGCATTAGATGCCAGATACTAGTTGATAAACTATTTCTAAATCCTCGAACAAGGTCGCATCTAACAGTGTGTTTGTAACCTTTAACAGGGCTCACTTTAGAAGAGTGAAAATTTGGGGTACCGATCCCACTGTTTTTTCCCTTAACAGGGTTTCCACATTAAAAATCCATGTGTTATGTGTGTATGATTCATTTCTTTACTGTTTTGTATCTTACATAGTTGATTCTAGATTTATCGGTATACTCTACATATTTACTGTGTTGTGTTAAATAGATGACTACTTATCGATAATCATACAGAAGAGAGATTAGCAAAGCAATCTGACAAGTAGTAAATTGATATAAGTAATTTAAGGCATTCATCTTGTAGGACATAAGATAACTTGAGACATAATTTGTGGTTACAAATTTATGAGGGTTGATTTAAGGATTAATTTTTGAGACCACTGATTCACCCNCCCCCCCCCCCCCCCCCCCCCCCCTCAGTTATTACTAACATCCTAATGAAGCGATATAAGCCTATTGTATTGCTCATTCCTTAACTTAATTTCTTTTGATTAATTTTCAATAATATGATCTTATTACCTATTATAATATAGTTATTTGTATATTCCTCTAGTATTACTTATTTGATTTTTAAGATAATCTTATATTTCTTAACTGTGAATATGGCTATCACACTTTTTAGAAGTTGCCCCATAATATGTATTCGTTATTTTAATCCTTTAACAAAAAACCACTTTCTTGATAATGAGTCACATGTTACTGTTGATTGACAAATCTGTTATTTTTTGCTTACGATAATCCATATTGTTGTCTGGTACAAAACTATATAAAACTTGCAACATACTATCTATGCAATATATATTGTCTGTGTTTATCCTAATGAATGATCATCATCAGGTTTCCCTCCCTATTTGACCAGAAAACAATTTCCATAGTTTATGCATTATTACCCATCCTATATAATTCCTGATCACCTTGATCCTGATAGGCTTTGCCTCTGAAAAAATGGTAATTAGCAAATCTAGGATGGCTAGAATATGGTGTCAATAGTATTTTATTAGAAATGAATATCCCTCATTAATCATTCCTGATTATTTTCATGAAGTTGTTAACTCAATTTTATTACAAACCTGGTTGAAATGATCTTCGTCCCTTATCTGCAAGATAAGTCTTCTATGCACTCTGGCATGGAGAAAGCTCTCCAGGGGGAATTCATATATGTTTCAGGGTAAGGAATATCCAAGTTGTTGGTAATGCTAAACATAGCCTGATAAAGACCCTCAAGCCAGGTTTCATCAAATAGGTTTGAGCATAGACAAATTATCTCCCAATGTGATGCATGTGCTTTAGCCATGTAGGCTACAAAGGACCCTAATATAGAACTATTGGATCTCCAAGTGAATTCATAGTCAAAAAAAATCTCACCTAAATTTGTAATTACAACAAGTCTGGACATGTCATATATATCCCTTCACATCTTATACCAATGCTCTAGTTTTGCAAACCTCCTAAAGGTCATGGTACGATCCTCATAGGTGTGGAATAAGACTATTGTCAACTCCATTCAAGAATTTAAATACCTAAGAGAAGCTATGACCATAAGATTATACAACTACAGGCGTAGGTAAGGAGAATTACAACAAACAAGCTATTTGAAGGATAGATCGGGTCCTTCTTAACATTTCTAGATGCTTCCACATAGCTCGTTTCATGCATTATCATATAATGATTAAAACACTCACATACAATATCATAGTTCTTTTACTCTGCATATAAAGACTTTAGATAGCTTAGGATGAGATATATGAAGGAGACCAACTAAATCTAGATAAAAGTACACTAAGGTTAACATGCCATGTGAGGAAAAACCAACGACACAAATAAAGGCAAACTCAATAAGAAATAAGTGGAAGGAATAATAAAAGTCCATAAATGAATAGGAAAATAAATGACCCTAGCAATAGAATCTAGGAAGAAGAAATGATATAAGAGGGAAGGCTAGGACAACTATATCAGCTAGGTCAACTTACTAATAATATTAACTATTTATAAAATATAATATTTGTAAACTTTTAAGAGTTTTTGACGGGTAGGTTTTCACCGTCTTCTCCCAAATTGGCTAGGTAATCTGCCTCTTTATTCCCTTCTCTATAAATATGTTGAATCCTAGTTTCCTCAAATTTGTCTAATAGCTTTAAGGCATCCTCTAGTTTTGAGTTCAGTATCCAATCAGGGGTTTTCTTTTTCTAATTTCATTTAGTATTACTTGTGAATCACATTCTATAATCAAATTCTTAATACCTAACTCCAAACAAAGTCTTAAACCTTCCGATAAGGCCTCTAATTCAACTAAATTATTCAAGATTATTCCTAAGCATTATGCTTGTTTGACAATCCAAGATCCTTTATCTGAGTGAATGATGAATCCTAGTCCAACTTTGCCAAGATTTCCTCTTGATGCTCCATCAAATTTCATCTTTGTCCACTCTATTTTGGGTGGTTCCCATTTACATTTGGCTCTATTCTTTTTTTTTTCTTTGAGATATGTCATCGGAGGATTGATAAGGTTATTCCAATTTTTCCGCATATCGGCATCCCAGTCTAAGAATGTCCCTTCCTCTTTGATTGAGTTTCTAAGATCATTTTTATAACTTTGGTTATGATGACTTCCATTTTTTTAAAAGAGAATTTAAATCCATTTCTTCATTAAGAAATATCCTTATGTTTCTTTCCTTCCATATTTCCCAAAGAAGGGTGGATAAAGATATTTTCCACAAGTTACTGTATATATTGGAATATCCATATTTAGGTCAACTTTTTAGATGGTCTCATAGCTTTTCAAAAGGATCTGAAAGCCAATTGAGTTTCTGGCAAGCCAATGCCAACATGATTTGGCAAAGGAGAATTGGTATAGAAGATGTTCAGTTGTTTTAGAGTCATTCTTGCATAACAGGCACCTTAATGGTCCCTAAAATCCCATTTTGGTGAACCTATTCGTAGTGAGGATCCCGTTTTGTAAAGCAACCAAAAGGAATATGTAGGCCTTAGGTATGCATGCTCAGTTCCAACATAGATTTAAATGAATATCTATCTTATCCAGTCTTTGTGAGTTGAAAATTAATTCATATCCCTTCTTAACACTATAATTTCCATTTTTGGAGGCACCCCAGATTAATCTATCTTTCCTCTCCTTATGATTTGTTTTCCTTTGACTGAGGATTTGTTCAAATAATGTTTTTCTTGCTCAGCTAGGTTAATCCCCTCTACAAATTTCCACTCCCATTTTTTGTTTCCATCTTTGTTTATTAGTTTTTTATAATTACTCACATACTTTCCCCAAGTGTTTGTTAGTGTGTTTTTGATGTTTGGAGGAAGGTTATAACTGTCTAGGGCCAAAATCCCATCCCATGAATCCTTCCAAAATAAAGTTTCCTCTCCTTGTCCTATGTCCCATGTTAAGTTTCTACTAATGATGGGTCAACATTGCATCATGAAATTCCATGTGTTTGGAACCTCTGGGCGGGTTTCTAGATCTAAATATTGATACTGGGTCTGAGCTATTTAGGTATTTTTGATATAGGATTTTTTCCCATTTGCTCTCATGCTCATGATACATTCTCCAAACTAGTTTTGTTCCCAAAGCTTCATTTTTCTAGCTCAGATTTTTTATTCCTAAACCTCCAAGTTCTTTTGGTCTACATATGTTGTCCCATTTAATCAATGCTAGTTTTTTCTTATCTTCTATCCCGCTCCAAAAAAAAATTTCTAAGCTTGATGTCTAATTTCCTTTTCATGCCTTTAGGTAGGGGTAGACAAGACATTTGATAAGTTGGTATGGCAGATAGGACTGATTTAATCTTAGTTGCTTGTCTTGCCTTGGTTAACCATTTTCCTTTCTAGCTTTCCAACTTTTTATCAATCTTTTTTGAAGTCAGGTTCCAAGATTTACTATCTCTAAAGCCTTTTTCCAACTGAATTCCTTAGTATTTGCATGGGAAGGATCCTTTTTTTTATCCAATGAAATTGCAAATTTGCCTTTCCATATCCAATTTTTTGTTTAAGAAGAAAATCTCTAATTTTTCAGCGTTCACCATTTACCCTGAGGCTTCCATGTATGTTTTAATTATCTGTTTGAACTTTTGTGCTTCTTCCACAGTGCTTTCCCCTAGAAGAATGGTAGCATCCACAAATTGTTGATGGGTTATATTTGGTATTCCTTCTATTACGATAATTCCTTTAATTTCCCTATCTGTTTGAGATTTTTTAATTACTCTACCAAAGGCTTCTGCCATAATGATAAATAGGAAAGGTGAAATTGGATCACCTTGCCTTATACCTCTAGATATACTGAAGAATCCTTTTGGAGTACCATTAATTAGGAGTGATATTTTGGGAGTTGCAATGCAATTATAGACTAGATTAATCCATTGACGGGAGAATCCAAAGGCTTCTAACATTTTGTAAAGAAATCTCCAAACTACTTTATCATATGCTTTTTGTATATAAAGTGTCATCAACATGCAGACTTCTTTATTAATCTATGCAGAATGTATGAGTTCTTGAATGATAATGATTCCATCAAGAATTGATTAGCCTGGCACAAAACCTTCTTGTTCTTCTGATATTAATTTTGGAAAAACCTTTTTGAGTCTATTAGCTAATGCTTTAGATAATACTTTTTTATATTGTATTGCACAATGCTATTGGTCTAAAATCCTTGGGTTCCTCAAAGTTAGCTTTCTTAGGGATAAGTGCAAGAAAGGTGTTGTTGATCTCTGACAATAATGAACTTGAGTTTCTAGTTGCTTCAATATCTCTCCATAGGTCACATCCTAAGATATCCCAACATTTTTGAAAGAAGAAATCTTGAAATCCATCGGGCCCCAAAGATTTATCTAGATTCAAGCTAAAGAGAGTTGCTTTGATTTCTTCTAGTGAAAATGCTTGGTTTAATAGTTTGTTATGCTCTTTATCAATGAATATAAAAAAATGTTACCGATCAAAAAAAAATGTTTGTTTTCCTCTTTTATTAGTAACTCTAGTATAGTAGTTTTCATTATATTTTGAGCTGTAAATTTTGAAGAATCAAAGTTATTTAGGATATCTATGTAGTAATTTATAAATACTTTTGTTATTTAGCTCGGGTTTTCTAACATATTTCCTTCATTATTCTTACTTTTTGCTATTCTATTTACATTTCTATTATTAATAGTACTATTATGAAAATATTTTGTATTACAATCTCCCTCTGTTAGCCAATTTTCACGAGATTTTTGTTTCCAAAATATTTCCTCTTTAGCTAGTAAGTTTTCTTATTTTGCAAGTAGTTCCTTTTCTTTGATGTATTTTTCATTATCCATTGCTTTTTTTTATTACTTCTTCATTAAGGTTTTTTAGTTCTTCTTCATTATCCAGATTTTCTTTGAAGATGTTGTTGAAGTGGTTTTTATTCCATTTTAAAATGTTTTCTTTTAAGAGTTTGAGTTTAGATACAAAGCATAACATCCTAGATCCTTCAAAATTACCTTCTAGCCACCATTGCTTAATATAACCCATAAAATTGTCATCTAGGAACCACATTTTTCACATTTGAAAGGATTTCTTGATGGTTTTTGTTGTTCTATTATTTTCAATTGGACTGGGAAGTGATATGATCCAGCATTAGGTAGGAGTGTAGACTGAATGGTGTAATTGAAATGGCTTAGATCTCCCTTGAATATAAATCTATCCAATCTCTCTGCAATGTGGCAAAAGTTTGTCCTTCTGTTACTCCAAGTATATAATCCATTAGATGGTAGAATATGTAATAAGTTTTCCTTTATGTACCACTCTCTGAAATATTTCATTGTCTGTGTTAATATTTATGATCCTCCATGTTTTTCTTCTAAACTTAAAAGAGCATTAAAGTCCCCTCCTAAGAAAAAATTGGTTGACTGGTTGTTTTCCATAAATATGTTGATTTTGTTTCATAGAGCCTTCTTTTTTGTTGTAGGGATCGGTCCATATACATTAATGAGAATAAATTGGATGTTGTTTTTAAAGCTTTTGATTGTCCCACCCATCCAATTATTTGTTAATATCATCCTGCTATATTTGATCTTTCTAGGATCCCATATTATCCCTATACCCCCTGAAGCTCCATTGGATTCTTTCAAGGCTAATTTCCAGTATCTGATTTTTTTGCTAAATTTTTCTCCCTCTTCTCTATTTAATTTAGTTTCTTGTATTAGAATTAAATCTAATTCAAAGAGTGTTAAATTGTGCTTTAACAAGCAATTTTTGTTAGGGGCATTTAATCCCCTAACATTCCATGTAGTTATCCTCATTTCTCAATGCAAAGGTACTTCCCTTCCCTACTTTAAGTACTTCTTAGATCATTTTTTTATTCCCTTCGTTACTTGTGGCTGCCCGAAGTTCTGCAAGTGACTTCCTTCCTCATTTTTTGTTCAATTTTCCACATCTTGGAGCATTTATCCCCTCCAGATTTGCATCTATACCCAGTTTAACAGTGTTCTCCTTTGCATTTTGTATGCTTCTCATTATTGTTTCATCTTCTATATCCTCCCCATATTCTCTTAATTCTTTTAGGATCTGGTCACTTATATCTATTTTCTCTTTCTTTGTATCTATTAATGGTTCTCTCCATCTCTCATTCCTGCTGATCTTTAAATTTTCCTTATCTAGATTATATAAATCTTGAAATCCAAGCTCTTCCCATTTTTCATTTGATTCTATTACATTATTTCCCTTATTATTGGTATCCTTATTATTATATGTGTCTTCTTGATTGGCTGCATTGAGCTTACTCAAAAAAAATTCTACCTCTATCGATATTAACTTGTTGGTATGATTATCCGAGATACCTCTCTCCTTTTGATTCTGTGCCATATTGAATGTTTTAAAATGGTCATTCCCATCTAATGGTGTTTGCCAAAATTTATGGTATTTTCTTTTTCTTTCCTTTTCTCTTTTCTTGATTGTGATGTTTTCCCATTGGTCTAAGGTTGCAAGAGGTATTACACTTCTTTCTTCCTCATTGTCATTGTCTTTTTTTGTGGGGAGTCATCTCTTCACTTTCCTTTAGTTTTTTTTTAACTATTCTAAACTGTTACAACCTTCCTTAGTTTATATTTCCTTTGTACTCTCTTTATTTATTACCAAAGTGTCTATTTGTAATTGTAAATTTTCTATATCTGAACCCCTTCTTTGTTGAATTTCTGGTATGCCAATATCTTCCTTGCCAGTATTATTTCCTATTTTAGGTAGTTGATTGGGATAGATATCACTTTTATCTCTTTTTCATTGTATTTTGTTGGTATTTGTGGTCTTATTATTGTCTGAAGAGTTTATTTCCTTTATGCTCTTATCCTGATTCGAAGTGGGATTAGTTTCTTTGTTGAGTGGTGCAGGAGCACCTAGGACATCTCTAAGGTCCTTAGTCTTTTTTTTGGCTTGTTCTGACTCTAGCCAGTCACGAGTGTTTTGAGAGACCTTAGAAGGTATTGTGTGTGTTTTTTTGGGAGATCTAGGTTAGCCTTAATCTAATCTAGTAGTTTTTTGTTGTTAAGGAGTAGTTTTGGTTTTAGGTCTCTTTAGGGCTTAAACTTGGGATTTTAGGTAAAAAGGATTGAAATGTAAGGAAAAGGATGTAATTAAGCCTAAAATAGCTTCTATAATTATTTTCCACCATTTTATAAGGATTAGAGGTGATTTGATTAAGTTAGAAGGCAAAATGCAAAAGTTGTCAAAATGTTGACATGATAACATTTGCAACTTTGCAAAGTTGCATGACAACTTTGTCTCCACGCAAACAAAATCTTTGTTCTAGTGCATGGTCAGTATCCTAACCACCTACACCTAATATTTAAAGGTATAAAAGCCACAAGAAGCCCAAATCCTGATGTTGGATGTTTTTTTGAGTGAAATACAAGTACACTTCTTTTGCATTGTATCTCTGGTGTTTCTTAGACAGTTTGAGAATTTTGTTTTACTGGTACCTTTAATGGATTGAATCCACCATTTCAATGTGGTATTTGTGTAATTAGAGTATTTTCCTTTCATTGTGTATAGTTTTTAAGTTTCTTTCTGTTCATTAATTAGTGTTTTGTAAATTCTTTTGTAAATAAGCTAGTCTCTAGCTTGTCCAATATTGTGTGCATAAAAATGGCTCCCACATAGAACCCCATAGTGGAATAATCATAGGCTTGAGGGACATGTTAGGGGAGCCTATTTAAAATGTACATATGGGAGGAGAAGACAAGGAAGCGAGATTTTCTATTTTTGTGAGCAAGCCCTAGGCGAGTCTAGAGTAACCCGACTAGGTGTTTGCCAGTGTCTTTTGGTGTTTGAGTGCAGGGGTTTGATTGAACTGATGGATTCAAGTGGATTTTGGGATTATTTGTAGTTTTTAAGAAACCCTTAAATAATATTGTCTCTTGACCAATCCATCTGAACACATTTTGAGGTATAAATCAGTTGACTAGTTCTTGAGAAGCCAATTAGCCCTAAAAGCCCTTAAATATAGGGATCACCTATACAAATGCCTTGGAGATTTGAGACCTCAAGAATATTGTGTAATTATATAAAGAGTGTCAGAATCCTAGATTATATTATGGGGTTGTTTGGGAAATTTTTCAAAGTTTGAGCAAAAACTAGTGGAATAGCGTTAGTAGACCTAATAGGCCTAAAAGACAAGATTGCATCAAAATCTTGGAATTGATATTGGAGATTTTGAAACCCTAATCTAAAGGGATCAAGTGAATTTAAAAGAAGGTGTTAGAAGGTGATTGAACCCCCTGCAAACACTGACAAAGTGAAGTGAACAAGAAAGGCTCTTGGATGGATCCAAGAAGGAGGTAGGAAGTGAAGATTGTATCAGTGATAGTTACCCCTGGTGAAACACATTTGGATGCCACCTTTTGGAGGGGCATTGGAGAAGTCCTAAATCAATTAGAATGGGGATTGAAAGATTCTAGGAGTTAGGGTTAGGGTCTTGAAGTAATTGGGAACAAAGAGGGTCCTAATTGGTTTGTGCAAGCACACTGGAGAGTATTTATCATTGAGCCCTTCATTTATTGGAGATTCATTAATCTTCTCCCTTAAATATTCATATTTTTTCCTTCACATGGGCTTTGTATCTTCCATATATTATTTTCCTTCTGTCACTTTTCCTGCATTAGTGTCTGAAGAAATTATTTGATTCTCTATTGTTTGCACATTCTGATGTTCTTTATGAGCTTCATCCCAGAGTATAAGTATATCACTCAAGTCACTTTCCATTAATAGCTAAATTCATGTACCTGTTGTCTATATTTTTTCATCTTTTCCTTAATTTACTCATTATAAGAGTTACTACTTTTGCATTGCTGACAGTGTTGTAGTCTTGTTGTGTTGCTTTCAATTTTGATGATTATGTGTAACTCATCTATTCCTTTGTCCTAGGAAAACTCTGTGATTTCTCCTAAATCTATTTTCTTAGTCGTACTATCTTCTTGAAAAGGAGTGAGTTTTTTGTTTGTGGCCCATTCACTTTCTATAATTTCTCCTTCCTCGACCTCTTTACTTGGTGCACATGTATGGATTTCCACCTGATAATTTTATTTTCTAATGTTCATCATTGTTAAGGTGATCGTTGTGAGTATATGTTGTTGGTCCTAAACTTTTTTGTAGTTTTTCCTTTGTATTCTTTTTCCATACTGTTAAACTTGGGAATATTTTGCCTAAATCTGAGGTTCTACCCATAAATTTGAAGCTACCTGTCGTAGTTCCTTTCTTGGTTTCTAGGATGACAATTTCATGAATGTATTTCTCATACTTGACACAATTTAAAGGGTAGATAGATCTATTGGTAATGATTTTAATTTGTCTAAAATCCTTCCGTTCTGGCTTAAGGTTGATTAGTGATTTGATGTCATTGGAAGATTTATAGTTAGCATCTAGGCCTAAAAACTCACCTACAGAGGATCCTATTTTTTGCAAGGTGTGGAAGTTAATGAGTTTGACTAGAATTTCTTTAATCTCTATCCAAGTTGGCATTATTAAAGATTTAACCAAATCCTCATTACACTTTGGAATCCATTGAAAAAAATTACATTGTACCCTTTGTAAAAACTAGTACCCCTAGACAAGAGACTATTTTTGATATCTATGCTTTTACAATGTAAATAAATCAGATGATTAGAAAGGGAGAGCATACTTACCTGTTCTCCACAGAATTTATACAACCAACCTTTGATATTTGGTTTTTTTGCTTTAGGACCATTCCAGAATGCAAACACTCCCAATTTTTCACATTCCATCCATTGGTGTTCACTTTGGTAGTTGCTAATTATAATTGTATTGGATCCATCCCAACTATTCCTATTGGCATGATTTTCATTCGTCTGGGGTTTTAACCCTACTCTTCTTTCTATACTGACATTTGATAATTTGGGTGGGTATTTTTGGCCAATGGGATGATATCTAGTACTAAATTTGATAGGCGGCTGGGGGATTTGAGGTATGGGAGGAATTTTTTTTCCTAGGGTTTCCTTGAGCAACAAGTTATGGATTTTATTGTGGGCTCTTGCACTGGCTAGGCTTTGGCTTTTGAAAGTAACAACATTACTTACCCTATTGCCTAGGGGGATCCTATTAGGAGATGAAATTTTATGTGAGAGGGGTTTACTTACAATGTTGGATTCAAGGTTATAGGGTTCCTTCCATCTGTGTTTCTTGTTTCTCACGGTGGTCCAACCTTCTTTATCCAGATCTATCTGTGGGAGCTTTTCACCATCATTTTGGATTTGCTTAGGAGGATTATGTTGGATTTTATCTATCTCCCACCAATTTTGTTTTCGGTGGTCTAATTTTCTTCCGTATTTTATCTTGTGAAGAATGTTTCCTACCTTTTACAGGCTTCATTCATTGTAGTGTTCGTTGATGGATCAACCGTTGAAGCAGGTATTTTTGGTTGGTTCTTGGAATTTTCCCAGGTCTCATTGTTGGCTTCTGAGAATTTTTTTAGGATGTCAAAACTATTTATGATGTTTAACTCCTTGCTTATGGCATATTTTGTTTTCAAAAAGTAGCCTTATGTGCTTGCTTGCAAAAAAATTGAATTCTTGAGTAGGGTCGTCTTTTAGTTCAATCTTTACGTAATGGATATAATGGAAGGTTAATTTAATTTTAATTTTCAAATATAAGCATGAATTTAATAAGTGTGTGAAACTCATTTTGAATGATAAAAGAAGCTTTATTCAACAAACACATAAGTATATAAAGAGATAATAAAGTTCTGTGATTTTGTAATAAGTTTGCCATTCTTTGATCAAACCACAAAATGCATGTAATTATCTTTGATTGAACATCTATGATATCAATTTAAACTATTAGTTATAATACTTGTGTACTATGAGGCATTTGATCAAACACGCCTTTTAGTGTAAGGAAATAGAAAGAAAAAGCCTCATGTCTTTACACAACAATTGTGGTCATAAGTTTTACATAAATGTTACAAGCCAAAGTAGTTCTTTAAAGGAGATTATATATAATTATTATATTAGAAGGATTTATTTTAAATATTTTATTAGAAGAATAAAAATGAAAAAAATATTAGCTTTAATTATTTGAAAATATCAGCATAAAAATAATAAACCATTATTAGCCCATAGGCTTCCTTTTAGGAGAAACCATTGATCGGATTTTTGTCTCATGCTGACATTCAGGGAGTTACGAGGGGTCAAATTCAAAGGATACTTTAGTTCAGACTTCAAAATTGAGATTGGAATCTTCTAAACCCACTAAGGAACAAAGAGAACAAACTAAGAAGGATCACTATGAAAAGATGAGTGACCTAATGCATCAATTTGAGAAACAATGTAAAATTAAATCAAAAGGAGTAGGGGAATATTTTGTTTCCCTCTTTGATTTACCTACATCTCCAAGGACACATGGGAAACCATCCCAGATCATTGACCTCATAAGTACAATGCCCATTTTTTGAGGGAATGTGACAAACAAGAAATAGACAAAGAAGATGATGAGGTATTACAATGGCTCTATAAAGATGATAATAATTCAGATAATTCCAATGAAAGGGTGCAACATATCAATATCCAAACTGATCAATATGGAAAAGGATTTGATATCATGAATAAAATGGGGTATAAGGGAAGAGGACCCGTAGGATTTCAACATAGAGGGTTGTTAGAACCTATTGAACCAGTTTGGAGAGCCAAAGAAGAGAAGGTCGGCATAGGCTTTCAACACAAAGGAGAAAGTTCAAGTCCCATGCATGATTTCCATGCACATATCCATATG
>MU226547.1:4691936-4702629 GCA_018584345.1 Thuja plicata | reverse complement strand
CCCTTTTGAAATATTGAGCTACTCAATATTAAATGTCAATTTTGACTCAAAATTGGCCATCTTTTCAAGTCTATGTGTCCCTTATGTGGCTCTTATGTGGATGCCACATAGGTGCCACTTCATCCAAACATCTTTTTCTCTCCAAAAACTCTATAAATAGAGGCCTTTTTCTCTCATATTTTCATCTCTCAATTTTGCATTGTTATTATGTTAGCATAGCTCTAGATTTTATGTTCTCATTGCTAGTTTCATGTTTTCATGCTTAAATCAGTTAGAAGTTACATGCTAGGCTAATGGTTAATGAATCATAGTTTATTTTAATTGTCTTGCATATCATTTTCATAGCTTAGGATATCATCTTGAATAAGATTTGAGACTAGTTCTTCATACTAGCTCTTGAATCTTTCTTCTTGTTTATCAATCTTGCATTGCATTGGGATCCATTACATTTTGTGTGTTTGAGAGAGCACACCTACATTCAATCTAAAAGAGCAAATCAAAATGAGTAGAATAGGGTGCATTCTTACTTGTTTTTAAGCTCAATCTGATGTTATGTTGAGTTCTTTGTTGATTGCTTGCTCTTTTGCATGCTTTTGAATTGATCTTATGTGCTAACCCACTAATGTTTTCATGTTTGAGCTTGCTCCCAACAGATTGAAGAATTCCTCGTACACACCTATAAAATAAATTAAATATAAAATATTTCTTTAATATTATACTAAGTTTTAATTCTACATCCAATAATCTATTTGTGTCATTCTCTCCATTAATTTTTTGATTAACAAATAAATATAATAAAAAAAAAATACATCAAATAAAAAAAGGATTTAAGAAATTATAGTTTAAATTTTGATTTAATTATTTTTCTTTTTAAAATATATTAAGACAGAGCAAACACATTTGTCGTGAGAGTATATGTGCAACAACATTAATTTCTCAATTTTATTTATCTAATTATATACACGAGCAGGGTCCGTTTGTTTTCTAGAATTATAAAATGGTGGAATTTACAAATACTAGAATTTGAAACTTCATGAAGTTTTAAATCTGGAAAATGGTTTTTGGAATATGGCTGGAACCATTTGGTTCACTTGGAAGATGAGTGAGAAGATGCATTTTCTGCGTTTGGTTCATAGAGATATCAGGGGTTCGAGCATAAATGAAGAGTGGTGTTTTTTTACATAAAATCACACAGAAACCTAAAATATCAGAGATCTTATGCAAACAAACATTAGTCAATGTGTTACGAAGAATGTAGGAAACCAAGATTGTGAGTTTTTGTTTCGTACCTGAGATTAGAAGATGATTCTGCATTAATATTGCATATCCATAGCAAAACCCTAGAAATGGTGGTCAGAGTGGAGTTTCCAGAGAGATAAAATGCAAATGAAAGTGAAAAATGATTTTCAACGATGCAAAGTCTCTGTGGAAAATGAACTTCAAATCACAGACTTCAAATATATTATAAAATTTGGTTTATCGCAAAGTGGAATTGGAATTCATTTTCCAATTCTAGGGTTTGAGGTGGAAGATAGGAATACTCATTTTGGGGTTAAATTAGAATATACAAATACATTTTCCATTTTCATTTTTTAGAAACAAACATTGAATATGTAAATTATAGTATTAAAAAATTACAATTCCATCCCAATTCCACCAAACAAACGAACCCTAAGTTAATTCCACATTACGCAAATTAGGTTAAAATGAGTGTTTAATGTATCAATGTAAAATTATAATCATTGTGAAATGACATAATAGGAATCGTCAAAACATCATAGAGAACACAAATAATGCACATAATGTTATCAAATTCGACATCAAATTCGTAAAAAGGATTCATGCATTTATCAATAATCTGGTGATCCTTAAAAAAATTAAAAAATGTTATAATTTAAATTAAATTGGTGCATAATAGATGTGTTTGTGTGATGTCCAAGTGTGTATATTTTGGGCTATATATCTTGTAATTTTTATTTTGACCAAATTATCATGAAAAAGGGACCGAGAAGCTATTAACATTGTTTACAATCTTCTACGCTCCAAATTAATAGACATTCTTGCATACATAATATCACAGTTTGATACCTATAGCGGGCCACATTTGAATTAAATAAATTTTTGTTATAAAATATTCACATAAATACAATACATAAATTAAAAACCCCCTACCTTTCCATGTACACGTACCAGAGAAAGTCATCTTCATGAGAACGACACAAGCATGACAACCCATGGTAAATTTGTTTCAATCAATCAATTTTGACATTTTATAATAAAAAAATTGTTTACATCACATCCCAAAAATATTTCCATACTTTTCAACAAATTATGACTATCGACGTACCCCTTACACCTCATTTTGGTGCAAGCGCTAGTTTAGTTTATGCTTCTAGAAGTACTTATGAGATTGTTTTTTACATAAACATTTTGGATTACTTTGGGACCCCCCATCACCAAATTGACAAACTAATGAGTTGGATTAGAAGCTTCATTCCCTAAACAAGTGGTGGGATCAAGGATATATATGAAGAGTAAAAGAAGCATTTCAAAAACTAAGATAGGGTATATATGAGGTGTTTGTGCAAATGAGCCATTTATATGGAGAGCAAAAGAAGCAATTCAAAAACTAAGATGGGGTATATATGATGCATTTGTACAAATGAGTCATTTATATGGAGAGCAAAAGAAGCATTTCAAAAACTAAGATGGGATATATATGAGGTGTTTGTTCAAACAAACCATTTACTCTTAGGATATTAATAAATTATACATCCAAGATATTGATCCAATGCAATTTAAAAGAAGAGGTAAAAACAACAAGACATGTATTCTAAATGCATTAACACATGTAAAGCCTGACTCTAGCTTTCTGTTACCTAGATAGCCAAAATGTCTTAAAACTTTTTGTAGAGCCAACAGTAAACCTATAGCTAATATAATAATAACAATGAGCTAAAATAAAATTTATTTGCTAAAAAATAAGAGAGACACAAATATGGGAGTAAGTTTTAGATACATTCAAAACTAAGATCTGTAATTAATATTATAATCATAGAAGGAAAACTCGCCAAGGCCTAAAAAAACTCAAGAAAAACTTGGCCAGTTCTCGACAAAATTCTTGGGAACTTAAAAATTGCTTAAATTTAATTAGAAATATTGTTTAAAAAAATTTAAATGATAAGATACATCCAATGTGTCAATAAATGAGAACACAAAAGAAACAAGCTGAGTCTAGATGTATTTAAACGCAAAGAGGGCACAAAATTGCATTATCATGATAAGTACATCATTACAATTACATCTTCCTCTTCCCAAATCTAGTAAAAACTAAGGGAGAGGTGGAACTAGAGGGTCTAGTCCTAGAAGTCTGCATTAGGAATGATTGTGCCTCCTCTCTCAGTATGTCTGACTCAGGTTGTGGCTCATCCTCCATCCTGGATGTAGCTCTACCTCTAGCTTCTCTTGGCATTGACAATGATTCCTCATCCAACTCATCCTCCTCAATGCCATCCAGTGTGAATCCAAATCCAAACCCCTTCACCTCCATAGCCTACCTCTCCAAATCATTAACGTCATCCTATGTAAATAATGGAGGCTACTCCTATGATGTCCAATCACTGTAAGGATCTATATCATCCAAATAAATTGGATTAGTTGTTTCTTCATGTGCCTTCCTTATGCACAACTGAAGATTATATTCCACAAAGACAAAGTCATTGATGCATTTTTGAGCTAACTTGTTTCTCTTCTTCATATGGGTGACCTCAAACAAGCTCCAATTGCAATCACAATTGGATGAGCTACACGGATGACATAAGATTCTGAGGGTATTTTTTTATATATTTAGGGTATTTCCACCCCAACTTTTCCACCAAGCATTTGCAAAATAAAATATTGAAAAGTTAGAAAGAAAAGAGAAAATTGAAAACATATTTTTCTAATTCATCAATTACTTTAGACCCCAAAATCCAAACGACAAATGTTATACTTGGGGTTTGAGCACGATTCTTCCTCTCTTTATCAACTCTGAAGAGAATATCTTACCCCTTGCTTCCTCATAGTTTTAGAGTTCGACCACAATTAGGTCTCTCTCCTCAACCTTATGTATCATCCTTTGAATGCATCTAGTGAGGCCCTCCATGACCTCTCCATTAGGATCAAAGTAAGAATCCTCGAACTTAAAATGGGGTTTGAGGAAGTAACCTGTTGCATGAATGGGTTGGTAGAGCTGATTATTCCACCTCATATCAATAGTTTCCCAAATGGGATCAAATTTGAGTCTATCCCCCTTGTAGTAATTTTTATAGACTCTTTGGCCCTATCCATGGCCTCATAAATATACCCCATTGGGGTTTGATCCCCATCTACCAAGCGCATAACTCTAACCAAGGGCTCAAACACCTACAATTGAAAAAATATAAATTACAATAAAGATTAATTAACGAAGTTACAAATTAATAATGAGAGACTTGAATCAAGAATAATAAAAAATTCAAGTTGTGAAGTTACCTTCACAATCTATGCAACCTTTTTATGCTAAATAGTCATTGAAGACTATGCATGTGACACCCTCTCCTTCAACCTTCTTTAAATAAGGTGTGTCTAGCCCTACTTAACTCACTAATATTTGTTTTTAAGAAGTCAATGCACCAAGAATGCTTTACAACGTCAATAAAATCGTTGCGAACCTTGTGACACCAGATCTCACTAAATCTCTCCTTTGAGTGTGTTCTCTCAACAAATGTAGAACCCAAGGGTGATTGTAAATATATTTTATGATCCTCCTTGCATCTTTCATAACTGGAGTCACCCCATCAAGTTTTCCCAGTCCTCCAAAAGAAGGTCAAGGACATGTGCTGCACAAAGTGTCCAAAAAAGAGTGGGGGGCCTTTCTTGGAGTATTTTATCTACTGCCACATATGTTGTTGCATTAATTGTGATGATTTGCACCACATTCTCTACTCCCACCTCAATGACAATGTGCTCAAACATTCCAGGCAATGTTTATATTTTCACCTTATTGGAGGCATCAATCAATTTCAAGAACACCACATTGCCCTTGCAAGCAACCCAAAAATTAATAATGGTGTGATTTTTTTCCATCAATCCACCCATTAGAAAGAACGATGCAATCATATTTTCTCCATTCTTTTCTTTGGTCCTCCACTACTTCTTTTTCCCTATCAATTGTATTTGTGAGCAACCTACAAGAACAAAGTGAAATTAGGTCTTAGTACATAATTTTGATTTAATAAACAAGAAAAACAATTAAAAATAAAATCAAGTGGCCTATTTACTAACCTCCCACCCAAATCCTTGTGAGAAGGGACCTTGTACCCTTTTCCTGAAACTGCCATTGTAGTGACCAACTTTAGCCAATAAGGATTCTCTGCTACAATCAATAGGATGTTGAAGTACAAAAAATCAACACATGTAATGTTTGTTTTTTCATGTGCCTCACTATTCTATCCAATCACCTCTAATGATGGTTGTGCTCTAGGTGTGTTCCTATGCACAAAACAACCACCTATAAACTATGTTTCTGATGGTGATGCAATATCAGGTACTCTACTAGAGGAAGCAAAAGTGGTGGTCGAGGGGGTGCTGAGTTTGCAGATACGTGAGCCACAACAAGAGCACACTATACCCTCAAGTGTTGCTTCTTCTTCCTCAATGTCAACTAAAGCACCTCGAGATTCAACTGTGGTTGTACTTATAGCTAGTTTTGCCCTCTCCCTTTGCAATTTTTTCTCTTCCCTAGCTGCAAGTATGACATTAATGTCTTTTTTTATTTCTTCTATGGTTTTATTACATCTCCTAGCATAATGCTTGTCAATGCCTACAAGGTGGTGTTTGAAGCACTTTATGCCTCCATGAAATACTTTTTCACATTTAATGCAAATCACCGTCTCAAGGTCTAATCCTTCATAGGCATACCTCCAAGACTTATCTCTAACACCTTTAGGACGGGTGCCTATATATCTATATGGGCATGGCTCTAGTGGCCAATCATTCCCTAAAGTTGCCATATTGAATTAATGGTTAACTGTTAGCCTACACATACAAAGTGAAAAGATAAAATTAATATTTTAGTTAAATAATTAAGAAAACTATCTAAATTAGTTTAAATAATTTTAGACATCATTGAAAGTTAAAAAAAAAAAAACTATTGGCATTCGATTTTAAAAAAACTAGAGGTTCTAAAAAAAAAAGTGTTAAATCTTGTTCCAATGACTCAAAATCATTTTTAACTATTCAGGAATGATTTTTTATTCATCTAGATGCAACAACAATAACTAATGTTTTTATAAATCATAGAGAATCAGAAAACTTACCTGGGAATCTATTTTTTCTTCAAAAACCACCTCAAATCTGCTTCAAATCTGCCTCAAATCTACTTCAAATTGATGGAAATCAGTTTGTAAGTGTTTGGAAGAGTATTTTCCCCCTCAACAAAATACAAGTGAAGAAATGAGAAATGAAATTGATTGTGACCATTTTTTGCCTTTAAATGACAATTTTAGACTGCGACCGACTTTTAATGATGGACTCGCCAAGTTTTTGGCAAAAACTCAGCAAGTAATCGACAAGTTTTTGATAAAAACTCTGTGAGTTTTTGGTGCGAGTAAAAGTGGTTAAAACTCGCTAGGCCCAAAAACTCGATGAGTTTTTGCAACTCGTCGAGTACTTTGTGAGTGCTCCATCTATGATTATAATAATAAGCCAAATTAAGCTTTATTTGCTAAACAACAAGAGAAGCACATATATGGGAGTAAGTTTTAGACACATTCAAAATAAAGATCCATACTGAAGATGGTTTTTGTTTGAATAGACGAGAAGATGGTTTTAGTTTGAATCGACGAGACTTTTTTTTTGTCAAATGTCTTATTTGATACTCCCAGATCAAATGTCTTATTATAGTTACAGATCATTTGCAAAAAGACAATTTACTCCAAAGGCCAAAAAAAATTCAAAACTTCACCAAAAACTTTTCAATTACATTTACAAAAGATAAAATGCCCTAAAATTTTGTTTTTCATTTATATATTAGTTGGGGTTTAATCAATTTGATCTTCCATTAACAATTTAATTAAAAAATAATAGTCTTTCATTTCTACATACATAGGAAAAGAAAGCTTCTATGTGTACCTTCTTTAGTGTCGACATTTTAAAGGCAGACTAAGATTATCAACTTGTGGAAAAGTAATAGTGCTAGGGACTTGTTAAGAGGATGACATCGTTGCTTTCTTTGTGTTCATAAAGGAATTTTAGTTCTTGCCTACCAAGATAGTGAAAACCTAAGATTGCATCGACAATGGGAAAGTTTGATAATCTATTAAAAATCAATTGGAAAGATTGATAAACTATTATAAATCAATTGGAAGGAAAAGTTTGGCAAGTTGAACATTAAAAAAAATAGGTAAGGTTGGAAACATATTTATTCCTTCCAAGAAGTATATATATATATAAACTATCATTTATATTATTATTACCAAGTAAAACATCGGGAGTTTTACATCAGAGTTTAAAATACAAAAAATTACACTTCCCCCTACATCAAGTGGGAATCATTACTCGAACAATTTCAAATACTACTAGACTTTAACAATTACATCCATCCTCCTATCATATATGGGGAACCAGGCTGTCCACGATAGTTCATGGTCTACCCATTTGAGTCTCAGGTCATCATGCAGGATGACATTGTATGGATTGGAGAAGTATGCCTCCCAGGGAAGGGGAGGCCATGAGGCAATGGGTAGAACATAGTTGGAGTTTTTGACTGCTTGAGAATCCTAAGTCTGTACAATGCCCTATAGTTCATGGTCTGGTGCAGAGTCATCACTGCTACTGTTGGTCTGCCCCCTCAGTATTTGTCCCCCTACTCTGGGTCCATTTCTGCTCCCATGTCCGCATTGTATCCCTCAACATCTACACCTCCATGTACCTGTGACTCTTGACCAGTCTCTATCTCTACTCCCTAACCTGTGGTGTTCCCTTCGGTCATTATTGTTGCTATGCTTGTGTGCACCTCAGATACCTTCCTTTGATCTTTAATCTGCTGGAGCATCTGCCCTAGTGTGATCTCAAATTCTTGGTCACCTAGAGCCCTGGTGGATTTTTTCCATGTGACTTGTTCCCTGTCCAACACACTTCTAACTTTATTGAGGACCTTTGGAGCTTGTTGTTCCTTGACCTGAAAGATTAATGTAACCTATGAGGCAATATTAAAGAAGGTGAGTCTCCTCAGAGACACAGTGAGAATCCTATTCCTACCATTAAAGATATCATCATTCCTATATTTCCAGATATGCCAAAGAATATGATAAGAAATATTGGTCCAGAACATGTTGCAATATTTATCCAATCCTGCAAATGATCCAGAGAGGACATCTATAATATGGAAATCAACAAAAGGGGTCAAACCAAAAAAGTTCCAAACAACTTTGGCGAAGTGACAGTCAAATAGGATATGCATTAAGGTTTCAGGTTCAGAGCAATAGGAGCACGAGTTAAGTTCACCAGTAGGTTTTTTGATAGGCAACCTATGCAGAAGACAACACCACATGAAGTAGAGAAGTCTGGGTTTAGTAGGGGTATGCCATGAGGTACCAAGATTCTTACTCTAGGTGTTGGGGTCAAGGTTCACATTCCATTTCTCATTTAGGTGTTCAAATATGGTATTGGTGTCTGTCAGTAACTTGTATACAGCTTTGGTTTTGGTATTACATAATAGGGTGCCATCACTCCATTTGATGAGGTTAGTTCTGTCAGAGTCGACTGAGGTGTCTCTAGGGAGATTGAGTACAAAATGAGCTTCTTTAAGAGTAGTGTAGGTCCTTTATTGGGTTGGAGGTATGTCAAACTTGAGAACAAGTTCTTCCCATGGAACTAGTTTATCATTTTCAATGATATCAGACAGATAGTTGATGCCTAATGAGTTCCATTTCTTAGCAGAGCACCCCTGCAGTTGGGCAAGAGGCTTATACCCTTTATACAGATTCCACCAGATGGAACTCTCTCCACACACCATCTGATCCTGATCCATCAAGTTGTTACTTGTCACAAGGGGCCTAATCTCCTCCCACCCCTTCCAAATAGGCTCAAACACCTTTGATCCTGCCACATTCACTCTGAATTTCCCAGTCATCAGATTGATGCTAGAAAGGTTCTTCCAAGTCTTGGCTCGGGTCGGGGTGCCTTTACTAATATTGTGTCTAACCAGAACTTTCCAAGGTTCATTGCCCTGGGCTGCTTTGGCTATCCATTTGATTATTAGTGAGATACCCTGCCACCTAAGATCCTTCAGCCCAAGACCCCCTTGAGAAGTTGTTCTGGTACACCAATCCCATCTGACTGCATGAGGTTTCCTGTTGCCTTTGCCTTCTGACCACAAGTAATCTCTGATAGCTTTGTGAATGAAGTTGATCTAATAATGGTTGAAAAGCCATGCTGAAGAGTAATAAATAGGATAGGAGGCTAGAATTTTCTGGCATACCTGTATCCTCCCTGCCAATGATAAGAATCTATTGTTCCACTTGCCCAATTTACCTACTATCTTGTTCCTCACCCAATCCCACATATTCCTGAGATCAAGCTGGACAGAGAATGAGATGCCTAGGTACCTGACTTGATGGAGGGGACCTCCCTAGGCAAATCCAAATTGTTGGCACCAATCTGGAGGTGATGCTTCCCACCCTAGAAGGGTTGATTTAGGGATAGAAACCCTACTACCTGAGGCTAAGCAGAAGAGGTCTAATTTTTCCATGAGGTTCTTGAAGTTGATTTCTTTCATATCAATCATAAGGGCTATGTCGTTTGCAAATTTCACATTAATCAGTTCTTCCTTATTTGGTAATCTGACTCCCACAACTTTAGGGGAGATGGAGGCATCTCTCAGAATGTAGAACAGGGAATCTGTTGCTAAGACAAACAAGGTCGGAGCCAGTGGACAACCTTGTCTAATAGACCTGGTTAATAATATAGGATCATATTTCACTCCATTCACCTCTACTACAGTAGTAGCATCCTTCATAAGAGTGAGCACCATATGAGTGAAATTCGAGGGAAATCCCAGAGCCTCTAGCATTGTGGCAATAAATTGCCACTTAATTATGTCATATGCCTTCTCATAATCAATAAGGAGCATACTGACTTGTTGTCCAGAGCTCCTTTTCCATTCTATGGATTCCCAACAAGTAATCAGATTCTCCAAGATGTACCTACCCTTCACAAATCATGTTTGAGTGGGGCTGATAACCCTAGGGAGGATATCAACCAGTCTTCTGGCAAGAACTTTAGCTAGGAACTTGTAGGAAACATTTAGAAGGGTAATAGGTGTCTTATGTTAAATGTGGACCTCTCTATCCAACATAAAACCCAACATAGTCCTTATTCAATCAATGGATTTGCAAAGACAAACATGAATTGTTTGCTCTACAAAGTGATTGAGACGACCTGTTGCCTCCTAATTAAGTGTGATTGCTGTAGTGTACCCTCAGAATGAGAGCCAACAACCTGAACATCTCTAATACGGAGGATTTCATAGTGTGAGTGTGTGACAAATAGCCATCAATTGTGAGAAATATGCATCTAGATATGGTAGAATGATGCTATTCTATGAATTGAGCATGATTTAAGCTAGAGATGAAATGCAATTAAGCTATGGAATTGAAAATGTAATTAAGCT
>MU226547.1:4669754-4682512 GCA_018584345.1 Thuja plicata | reverse complement strand
ATTAGCCAAAGAGGGTGTATTTGATTTAATTAAAAGCACTTTAGAACTTTAGGATTAAATCAATTAATCATAGGGATTTTAGCTAATAATCATTTGAGATTTAGGAATTAAATGTAATGTTGGATTTATGCAAATTTGGGTTTTCTGCATTTGAAACTCAGTCAATTAAAGTCAATTAGGCGAAGAATTTGCCTAGTAAAATAGGACTTCGAGGAGAAGAAAATGCACCAAAATTGATTAGGTTGTTAGGTGCCAATTTTGGGGTGTTACAATAGGGCGCCAGTTTTTTATAAGAGTCTTATCCCCCTCTTTTGTTATTAGTTTAATGTAGCTTGTATTGATTACTAGTCCCAGGGAACCTGTTTCAAAGGTGTCCTCATAAACCTGCAGTAAGTCCTTCCCAATCCATTCAATGTTGTCCTTGTAGAATTCAATGGGAAGTCCATCCGGTCCTGGGGCCTTCTCATTGCTCATATGTTTGATGGCCTCATTGATCTCTTCTACAATGATCGACCTACCTAGATAGTTGGAATCTTCCTCCAGGATACAGGGGGAGGATCTCCCTGATCCCGTTTCTGTTCTCTTCCATCCCTGGGCCTACATCTTCGGATGTGAAGAGAATGGTATAGTAACTCACAAAGGCTTGGAGTATATCCTCCTGAGAGGTCAGGGTGTCATTCTTTAAGCATATACAATCAATGTTATTCTTAGCCTCTATAGTTTTTAGTAGTTGGAAGAAGAGTTTTGACCCCCTGTCCCCTCCTTGGATCCAGTTGGCTCGTTCTCTAACCTTGGCACCCAAAATCTTATGTTGTTGTAGTTTCCTTAAAGAGTCCCTGGCCCATGATTGGCTGAGTCTGGCTTCTTCATTGGTTGGTTCCAATTGGCATCGATGCTCAGATTGATAGAGCTTATCTTGTAATTCTATTTTTAGTCTCCTTGAGTCCTTAGCCAATTTCTTCCCTACCACTTGGAACACATTTCTCCAACTGTCAGTACATTGGTTCCATCTACCAATGACACTCTATTGTTTGGTTACTTCCTGGTTGAACCATCTAATAATGACGATTACAACCCTCATTTCCTGGTTTCTAAGAAGAGTAGTATTAAGGGCAAAGGAGTTCCCTCCCTTTCTGGTGTTGGGGGAGCATCCTACTTGAAAAAAGGAATAGACTATGGGGTGGTGGTTCGAGAGTGAGTAGGGAACCACTTTTATCGAGTTACCATCACTTCCTTTCCTGAAGCTGAAGAAGTCTCTATTAACATAAATTTTATCAAGTGTGCAGTATATCCTTTTGTTCCCTCTCTGGTAATTAGACTAGGTGTGCCAGAATCCTTGAAAATCTCTCTTTTGCCTTGCTAGCAGGTCAAATATCCTTAGTTTACTAATCATCTTAGTCCAAAAGAACTTCTCACTACCTTTCCATTCCATCCTATACCCTCTTGCTTTATCTTGCGGGTTCTCAATCATATTGAAGTCCCCGGCTACTATCCAAGGTATATTATTCAAATTGCACATCCAATCCCGAAGTTTAATCCTGTCATAGTGGTCATTAGATGCATATATAGAGTAGATCCCAAACTCCTTTTTGTCATGCACCAGGCTGACCCAAACAACCTTGTCACACGGTGAGCATCCCCACTCTGTGACCATTTTAGCCCATCTGGGATGCATGACGATTGCACTCCCTCCTTTACCTTTCTGATGATTGGTAAAAAAGCACCTTGCATCTTTCCAAATGCATTTTAGGGCAATGTCCAAAGAGAAGCCTACAACTTTGATTTCTCGAAGCAGCGAAAAGTCTACTTCTTTTTGCATTCTTAGAAATCTCTTGACAACATATATCCTGTCTGGGGTCTCCAGCCCCCTCACATTCCATGTTGTAAGTTTAACCTCCATGTTATAACTGGGACTCCTCATCCATGGGAGCTTGAAAGCTCTTGAAACAATTGGGCAGGCTTCTTTTTTGAATCTTCAGAGGCTTGATACTAGAGGTATGATTGGGAGGTCTACCTCTCTTCCTCTTGACCTTGGGGGTCTCTTCCTCTTCCTTGGTATAATCAACTCTCCCCAACGGTTCCACCTCTACTATCTTGGATAGGGGTTTCCTGATCTTCTTCTCAGCCTTGAAGGTATAATCTATATACATAAGGCACCATAGCCAATCCCATCTCTTTAAGCTCTCCTTCTTCCATCTCATCATCAAATCTGCTACTCTTGGGGGGGGGGCATCCTTCTCCACCTCACATGGTACCGAGAGGGAGGAAGGGGACCCGAGGCTCAGAGGGGCATGAATAACGGTAACTGAAACATTATTAAGCCTATCTTCCTTGTCATAGGCATTCCTAATGGCCTCCAGTGCATGCACAACACTACTCTTAGAGGATTCAATTAGTTCCTACCCTGCATCCCCTGGGAGGGCTGGTTCAGTGTCTCTGTCATCCAACTTAGGGGTCTTCCTTCTACAAGCCGAGATCTTTCTAATCTTGTTAAGGACAATTTGGTGGGCATTCAAGTTTCTGTGTTTAGGAGCGGGGGTTTTTGCTCTTAATCCGAAGTCCAGGTTCTCAATTTTGGGAAGGTCAACAATCTCTTCAAACCTCGAGACCGAGGGTGGGAGTTTCCCGGAGTCCTTATTGAAGGTCCTCTTGATTGCCTCTAGGGACTCGACAATAGCATCTGACGCTGTCGGGATGCTCACATTGACACTTTTAGGGTTCTCCAGTCGGGAGGGAAGTGGTTCATTCTTCTCCCGTCCAGTTTTAATGTTATCTTTTTTTGAGGAAGTGGTTTTTGGTGGGTTTTTCTTTTTGTTCAGCAGCGGGTACTCATGCCTCATGTGGCCTTCCCTTCTACAAAGGAAGCAAGAGTTGAGACCTCCTAAGAAGGAAATGGGGCAATTGAAGTTGTGTCCATCTAGGTCAAAGACGATTTCGCCCGTGAGATCAATCCCCGGGTTATTCATGATCAAAATTCTGGCATCGGTATGAGGGAGCAAGACATCAGTTTTATCCACTCTAAGGATGGTGCCGAACGACTCTAGTAATTGGGGAATAATATTCCATAGGAACGACAATATACTCCCAATGGTGATCCATTGGGGGCTCGAGAGGGCTAGGACTTCATTGTGAGCTGCGTCGGGCGACCATGTGACAGTGCCCTAAAATTGGCATTTCTGATTTTCCAATATTGTTTGGAAATGATCTCTTATTGCGACTTAGGGTTCTTGAGGAAAATCAGAAAGAGTCCTCCCTGTACCATTCATATGAAGGAGAAATGGTAGCCTAACTTCTTTCCCTAGACATTGTGGAGCTAGTCGTTAAGGAAGGTTCTCGAGGATAGTTTATGGACATCCTGTGCCGCTAAAAAGATTGCAGTGTTCCTAAGAGATTCCTTCTCTTTCTCTATAGCAGTTGACATAAAAGAATTAGGTTTAATGATACAGATAGTAGTAGGCTTAGCATTCTCACCTCCATCGCTGGTACCTCCTTCTGCTTTGCTGGTTTGCCCGCCATTGATCATGAACTTCGCCTACACCAAAATGCTAACTTCCTCGTCCAGCGCTTGCTTGAACGTCTTCCCTTTGTTATCCGGGCCCGAACCAAGAGAATGAGTTGCCATAATCGCAATTAGGGTATTTGGAGTAACCAAGCGAGGGCTGCATTGAATACTGGTCAAGCCAAAGGCCACATGCATCGACAACCTTAAATTGTAGAGCGCTTACTTTAACAAGTTAATATTTGCTTTCCAAATGACAAATATATCGATGGACAATTAAGCAAATTGAATATCCATACCGATGGTGATGAGGAGAGACATGAATATGAATATGTAATTTAATTAAGTAGATAACGAGTGCCTACTCCTTACCCACCAAGGTGCAGTTGCTAACTTCATTTTCAATTGATTACAAGATTATGATAAAGGCACATTCAGCACAAAACAAAACACATTTTGCATAGACGGTTAGCCCTAAAACGCACAACGCCCATGTCCAAAGCCACGCTTCTGTGAAACCCCAAGATCAAAATCCTGACGATAAACCCTAATAATGGGCAGTGTACGGTTCAATTTTGATAAATCCATACATTGTTAAAAGCAGGAATGTCACAGATCTCTGTCTGGACTGTAATCGAACTCCCCAAAGCTCATTTGTTTCAATTTTAATCCAGATTCCTCTTAAATGGCGCAAAGCGAGAGGGAGACCCTGGGCGAGACACCAAAGAACAGAGCCGGCAAGCTTCAATCAGAAGAAGAGGAAGAAACAGCGCAGGAATCAACACAACATGAAGGACAGGATGCGATGCAAATTTCGCTCGATGTAGAACGCAATAGGTACGCCGATCACACAGGTGCAGAGCAAGCAGACGTTGATCAGAAAGTTGCAGGGGCGGTAGAGACTAATGAGATAAATAGAGAGAAAAAACCCATGGAGCGAACAAGCCCAGAGAAAATGGTTTCTGCCAAGAAAAAGCGCCAGAAAAATGAAGCTAAACTAGTGGCCGGTGCGAAAAGTGCCGGGAGTTTAGCAGCCGAGACGGTAGATGTCGATAATTTGGCCGCTGAGCGGAAAAGTGATCTCATTGTAGCTGCCGAATCGAAAAAAAAACGCAAAAGGCACGCTGATCAAACAGGTGCAGAGCAAGCAGACGTTGATCAGAAAGTTGCAGGGGCGTTAGAGATTAATGAGATAAATGGAGAGAAAAAACCCATGGAGCGAAAAAGCCCAGAGAAAATGGTTTCTGCCAAGAAAAATCGCCAGAAAAATGAAGCTAAGCTAGTGACCGGTGCGAAAAGTGCCGGGAGTATAGCAGCCGAGACCGTAGATGTCGATAAACTAGCCGCTGAGCGGAAAAGTGATCTCATTGTAGCTGCCGAATCGAAAAAAGAACGCAAAAGGTACGCTGATCAAACAGGTGCAGAGCAAGCAGACGTTGTTCAGAAAGTTGCAGGGGCGGTAGAGATTAATGAGATAAATAGAGAGAAAAAATCCATGGAGCGAACAAGCCCAGAGAAACTGGTTTCTGCCGAGAAAAATCGCCAGAAAAATGAAGCTAAACTAGTGGCCGGTGCGACAAGTGTCGGGAGTTTAGCAGCCGAGACGGTAGATGTCGATAAATTGGCCGCTGAGCGGAAAAGTGATCTCATTGTAGCTGCCGAATCGAAAAAAGAACGCAAAAGGTACGCTGATCAAACAGGTGCAGAGCAAGCAGACGTTGATCAGAAAGTTGCAGGGGCGGTAGAGACTAATGAGATAAATAAAGAGAAAAAACCCATGGAGCAAAAAAGCCCAGAGAAAATGGTTTCTGCCGAGAAAAATTGCCAGGAAAATGAAGCTAAACTAGTGGCCGGTGCGAAAAGTGCACAGGAAGGAGAAGTGAAGAAAATCACAGAGGAAGAGGTCGAAGGGAAGAAGAAATTGGACCACAATAAGAAAGCAGAGGAGGAGATTGAGGTTAGAGTGAAAACAGAGACAAAGCAAAAGCTCTTAGAGAAAATGGAGATCGATGAAATAGTGGAGAAAAAACTTGAGAATGAACAAAGCGAGGGCAAGTGTAAGAAGCCTAAGAAAAGCAAGCGAGCGAACAAAGTAAAAGAAGGAGAAGTGGAGAAAATCACAGAGGAAGAGGGAGAAGGGAAGAAAATCACACAGGAAGGAGAAGTGAAGAAAATCACAGAGGAAGAGGGAGAAGGGAAGAAGACATTGAAACACAATAACAAAGTAGAGGAGGAGATTGAGGTTACAGTGAAAACAGAGACAAAGCAAAGGCTCTTAGAGAAAATGGAGATCGATGAAATAGTGGAGAAAAAACTTGAGAATGAACAAAGCGAGGGCAAGTGTATGAAGCGCAAGAAAAGCAAGCGAGCGAACAAAGTAAAAGGAGAAGTGGAGAAAATCACAGAGGAAGAGGGAGAAGGGAAGAAATTCACACAGGAAGGAGAAATGAAGAAAATCACAGAGGAAGAGGGAGAAGGGAAGAAGACATTGGAACACAATAAGAAAGCAGAGGAGGAGATTGAGGTTACAGTGAAAACAGAGACAAATCGAAAGCTCTTAGAGAAAATGGAGATCGATGAAATAGTGGAGAAAAAACTTGAGAATGAACAAAGCGAGGGCAAGTGTAAGAAGCGCAAGAAAAGCAAGCGAGCGCACAAAGTAAAAGGAGAAGTGGAGGAAATTACACAGGAAGAGGGAGAAGGGAAGAAAATCACACAGGAAGGAGAAGTGAAGAAAATCACAGAGGAAGAGGGAGAAGGGAAGAAGACATTGGAACACAATAAGCAAGCAGAGGAGGAGATTGAGGTTACAGTGAAAACAGAGACAAAGCAAAAGCTCGTAGAGAAAATGGAGGTCGATGAAATAGTGGAGAAAAAACTTGAGAATGAACAAAGCGAGGGCAAGTGTAAGAAGCGCAAGAAAAGCAAGCGAGCGAACAAAGTAAACGAAGGAGAAGTGGAGAAAATCACAGAGGAAGAGGGAGAAGTGAAGAAAATCACACAGGAAGGAGAAGTGAAGAAAATCACAGAGGAAGAGGGAGAAGGGAAGAAGACATTGGAACACAATAAGAAAGCAGAGGAGGAGATTGAGGTAACAGTGAAAACAGAGACAAAGCAAAAGCTCTTAGAGAAAATCGAGATCGATGAAATAGTGGAGAAAAAACTTGAGAATGAACAAAGCGAGGGCAAGTGTAAGAAGGGCAAGAAAAGCAAGCGAACGAACAGAGTAAAAGAAGGAGAAGTGAATAAAATCACAGAGGAAGAGGGAGAAGGGAATACAATCACACTGGAAGGAGAAGTGAAGAAAATCACAGAGGAAGAGGGAGAAGGGAAGAAGACATTGGAACACAGTAAGAAAGCAGAGGAGGAGATTGGGGTTACAGTGAAAACAGAGACAAATCAAAAGCTCTTACAGAAAATGGAGATCGATGAAATAGTGGAGAAAAAACTTGAGAATGAACAAAGCGAGGGCAAGTGTAAAAAGCGCAAGAAAAGCAAGCGAGCGAACAAAGTAAAAGAAGGAGAAGTGGAGAAAATCACAGAGGAAGAGGGAGAAGGGAAGAAAATCACACAGGAAGGAGAAGTGAAGAAGATCACAGAGGAAGAGGGAGAAGGGAAGAAGACATTGGAACACAATAAGAAATCAGAGGAGGAGATTGAGGTTACAGTGAAAACAGAGACAAAGCAAAAGCTCTTAGAGAAAATCGAGATCGATGAAATAGTGGAGAAAAAACTTGAGAATGAACAAAGCGAGGGCAAGTGTAAGAAGCGCAAGAAAAGCAAGCTAGCGAACAAAGTAAAAGAAGGAGAAGTGGAGAAAATCACAGAGGAAGAGGGAGAAGGGAAGAAAATCACACAGGAAGGAGAAGTGAAGAAAATCACAGAGGAAGAGGGAGAAGGGAAGAAAATCACACAGGAAGAGGGAGAAGTGAAGACAATGAAGGTTGATGGAACAGTCGAGAAAAACCCAGAGAATGATCAAAGCAAGAGCAAGAAAAGGAAGGGAGCGAACATAGAGAAAGAGGAACCAGTGAAGAAAACCAGACAGGAGGAGATCGCAACGGAGGAACAGGAAAATTGTAACACTTCAGAAGTCATAGAAATACTCGTGGACACTCTCACCAGAGATGAGCTCTTGGAGGTTGTGAAATTGACTACATTGAAAGTAGAGGGTTTTTTAGCTCATGTAGACCATGTGGCGAGCCTAGATGAGTCAAAGAGAACAATATGTGTTAAGAATCTGAATTATGTCACAAACTCAGAGATGCTCAGGAAGGCATTCTTACAGTATGGAAAAATAGAAAAGGCCGAGGTCGCTGTTAATAAAGAGAGGGACAAGAGTATGGGTTTTGGCTTTGTTGTATTTACCACTAAATCAAGTGCTTTAAGTGCACTGAGGGATCCCATTAAGGAAATCGATGGCCGACAGTCTCACTGTTATCTAAAAGAAGACCGACGCAAAAGTAGCCTCAACTCATACAAGGCAATGCCTAGCCCAAAAAAATCTGTTAACACTGCCATGCATGGTCGAGGAGCGTTTGTTAATCCCAGAATGTTTGGCCCACAAGGGTATGCTAATCCCACTGTGTTTGGTCCAGGAGGGTATGTTAATCCCACTGTGTTTGGTCCAGGAGTAAATTCTACCTTTTCTGGTCATCTCAATCCTCGAGCTGTTGTGGGCAATTTTCAGTCTTCAAATCAATGGGGACATTCAAACCTACAATATGTTAATCCCACTGTTTCTGGTCCAAGAGTAAATTCTACCTTTTCTGGTCATCTCAATCCTCGAGCTGTGTTGGGCGATTTTCAGTCTTCAAATCAATGGGGACATTCAAACCTACAATATGAGTAAGTCTTATTCTACCTCACGTAACCATTTCTTGCAATTTGTTATATACAAATGTGTGTTGAAAATTAATTCAAAGTAGTTTGTTTTCTACTGGTGATAAGGCAAACAAAATTCAGGGTTTTGTATGTTGTTATTAAAACTGGAAGAAAATTTAGGTTCTTTTTAATATGCTGCTAGTGCAACTAAATTATTTTTCAAAATCTATATTTCATGTTGAAAACATGTTTGAAGAGCACACCCTAATACTGAGGGGGGAGTGGGGTGGGGTGGTCGGTGGCTAATTGTTATCAGGATGAATTTTGTCACTTGTTACAAATCTGCAAATATAACTTCGAAAGACATACAAAGGTGGTCAAAAGATGTACATACAAAGGTGGTCAAACTCTACAAATGATCAAATATACCCTTGAAATGTACCTTGGCAGGGGCAAGCGAATGCTCCCACGATTCTTTTAGTGCAGTCAGGGCAATGTGATGACCATTCAGTCCCGAAGCTAGATCCTCCATACTATCAATTGTACTCATATCTGAAGTACCGATCAATACTCCAGTTTCTTCAGATAGGCTTGGATAATATCCATATGTGGAGTCAGAAATCCTTGAAGTTCTAGTAATTGCATCCTTATCCTATTCTCCTCTGCTTTGAGTTCCATCTCCTTATGAGGTACTGCTTTCAATTTTGCTGTATGCTCCATCATGGAACTGTTCATTGGGTCCAATTGATTGACAAGTGTAGTCAGCTCATTTTCCCGTGCTTCCTTCTTTGTCTTGATCTCTGCAGTAAAGTTGGACAAAATAGATATCTTAGTGAAGATTTTTCCAGCTTTAAGTAATGATTCCTTGCGTAACCATTTCTTGCAATTTGTTATATACAAATGTGTGTTGAAAATTAATTCAAAGTAGTTTATTTTCTACTGGTGATAAGGCAAACAAAATTCAGGGTTTTGTATGTTGTTATTAAAACTGGAAGAAAATTTAGTTTCTTTTTAATATGCTGCTAGTGCAACTAAATTATTTTTCAAAATCTATATTTCATGTTGAAAACATGTTTGAAGAGCACACCCCAATACTGAGGGAGGAGTGGGGTGAGGTGGCGTGGTCGGTGGCTAATTGTTATCAGGATGAATTTTGTCACTTGTTACAAATCTGCAAATATAACTTCGAAAAACATACAAAGGTGGTCAAAAGATGTACATACAAAGGTGGTCAAACTCTACAAATGATCAAATATACGCTTGAACTGTACCTTGGCAGGGGCAAGCGAATGCTCCCATGATTCTTTTAGTGCAGTCAGGGCAATGTGACGACCATTCAGTCCCGAAGCTAGATCCTCCATACTATCAATTGTACTCATATTTGGAGTACCTATCAATACTCCAGTTTCTTCAGATAGGCTTGGATAATATCCATATGTGGAGTCAGAAATCCTTGAAGTTCTAGTAATTGCATCCTTATCCTATCCTCCTCTGCTTTGAGTTCCATCTCCTTATAAGGTACTGCTTTCAATTTTGCTGTATGCTCCATCACGGAACTGTTCATTGGGTCAATTGATTGACAAGTGTAGTTAGCTCATTTTCCCGTGCTTCCATCTTTGTCTTGATCTCTGCAGTAAAGTTGGACAAAATATATATCTTAGTGAAGATTTTTCCAGCTTTAAGTAATGATTCCTTGAGTTCTTTAACTAATTCAAATAGTGAAACTTTCTCAAGTGCAATCTTCTGCAATAGCTTCTCCATCATTTCCTTCTCCAATCTCTTCTCTGCTTGCTTCACTATCTCTTCTTCCATGTCATGGTCTAGACTGGTGATTGCATCAACTAATGTGTTGATTTGATCAATCAGAGATGCTTCATCATCAATAGCTACATCAGGTACTGGATTAGAAAGTATTTCAATGGTTCTCCTTAGCACTTTTGCTTTGTACTTTTTCTGTTTCTGCTAGCTTTTGTGAAAATAGAAATAGTTCCTTTGGCTTCAATTTGGAAAAGTCTTTTTCAAAATATCAAATTCTGAATCATCTTCTTCATCTTCTATTCTCCTCTTTTTCTTCGTCTCACCGGTATCCATGCTAGTTTGAGAGTCACTAGGGGTTTTATCTTTTGGTGTCTCAACTCAATCTTTAGTGCGCTGCTCACTTGTACCAGTGTTACCTGCTTCCTTGGCACTCTTTATCTGGTTCTTGATCTTGCTGATGCTCATCTTGTTTCTCTTGACTTCCTTCTCCTTGGTCCATATCCTTTGCTTGATCAGTAGTGTCCTTTGGTTGATCAGTAGTCACAACAACCTGTTCTATATTCATACTCTGTTCTGCCTTGTCAATTAGATCATCATTGATCTTAACAGGGTTAACATCAAGTGGAGACTGAAGTGGAATATCTTCAGCTTCACTTCCAATCATAGGAGAATTGGGATGATCAGTGATATTCTCAATTATAACATCAGCTGAATCTTTTGTTAGGTCAATATGAGTAATCATACCTGGAATGCCTCGTAACACGTTTCTTATTAATTCATTCACAGTGAAAGTGTCATCTACTTGAGATGTACCTGTTGTATCTGTTACCTGTGGCTGTTGAATGTTAAATATCCTTTTCCATATCATCATTGCCTCATCTTCAACTTCTTGCTCCTTTCTAGCTAGAATCTTTGCAATTCTATGTCCAATACTGAATTTGTTCTTATATTTCTAAAGTGCTTCACCTATTTCCTTTACAGTCAAATGAGTCACTGTGTAGATAAGTGTCCTCTCTCTTACCTCCTTTTCAGTTTCAAGTGCAAACTCCAATCTGACATTAATTGCTTCATAAAGTTCATCAACAATATTGCTTTTAATTTCATTTGGTATTCTGATGAATCTATGAAAGTGAAATACAATAGCATCTCCAATAATCTTCTTGTCCTCATCAGATAACTTAGAGAATTTAAAATCAGTGATGTGACCTATCACTCCATGCTCTCTTATTGCTTTTGCAGTTTTAGGTGCAGTCCTAGGAATTTTGAACTTTGTCTTTCCAGACTTCCTATGTCAGTAACTTCTTTCTCAGAATCAGTTTTCTCACTATCTACTTCTGTTTTCTTCTTTTTCTTGCTGGGAGAAACCTTTGGTTGACCTCTCCTTTTTCTCTTTACATTTGTCCTTGTCTTAACAGATTGAGATGCCTCAGGTGGCGTTGGTCCAGACGATTTACATTCAACAGTCTTCTCCATACCAGACTCTTCCACCGATGGTAGCTCTGGGGTATTACTCTGTGTTTCAGTCTGCTTCCTTTTTCTTTTAGCATAGGCATTTGGAATGCTCTTCAGTCTTTCACTTGTTGAGCTGCTACCTTCACCTGTAACAAACTTTTCTTCCAACTGACTCATGATCTTCTTTGCTCTCTTCTCTATTCTTGCCTTTTTGAGCTGTAAGGTGATTCTTTCATAGGCTTCTTCATAAGTGCCATATCTCTTTGCTTGCTTGTTAACTGGTAGCTTTAATAAAGCTTCAATGTTCAGGGTTAACAGATTTTCATCAGTCTCATATCCCATTTCAGGTATCCATGAAACTCTTGGATCTACCGCTTGTATCTTACAAGTATTAGTATCGACTAGAAAACAAACAATGTCTCTGTACTTCTCCACAATGTGCGGAGGTATCCTCTACCTTTTGTGCATTTTGTCCTGAAAGTCTTTAAAGTAGCCCCACATTACATTGTTCATATTGTCTCTTAGTTCACCTATGTACTCATTAATTTGGTATAGTGCCGGTCTATCTGTTTTCCAAGTTACCATTACTTTTCTAGGGAAAACGTTTTGAACATAAAAGAACATACATACCAAAAGTGATCCAAACTTTAGTGATTGCTTCTTGTCCGTCTGAATCCTCTTCAAGTTTACCAAAAGCTGTGATCTCACCATCTCAGCTAGGTCATATCTAGTTCCCTCTTTCACTATCTGGTAAGTGGTGTGAATATTGTTGATGTGAGTTTTGTACCACTACATAACATATAGGACAACGCTTGATACAGGGTACCAAACACTCAACCCTCTCTTGAAAAGCATATACTCACAAAGGACGTGAGGAAACACTCCAAGGTTCTTTACCTGTGGATCCTAACTCAGTTAAATTGATGTGATTTGCTGGTAATCACGTCGGCGGGCTTACGTTGTTCATTCAAGGACATCGGATTCTGGCTATGATGGTGATAGGACTTAGCTTTTCAATGTATATTCAATTGATATATCTCCTTAATTTATATCACTCCAATCTTCACTCTCACTACTAAGCTACTCACAGCTTAACTGCTACTCCTATGGGATGGAAAGATTAGCAAATGGACGGGGATCAAACCTAATGAAAGCTTACCAGCGGCATTACTTCCATAGATGCAATGATTCTAGGGAAAATCGGACTAGATTACCACACAAGGCT
>MU226547.1:4633784-4648479 GCA_018584345.1 Thuja plicata | reverse complement strand
CAAACTTTCCTCTACAGAGTCAAGCTTTGATACCAATTGTTGGAAACAATAGGTACTAAGAGGGGGGGGGGGTGAATCAGAACTAATAAAAATTTTAGACTTACTTCTGATGCCCTTAAGCTATAACAAAATAAACTTCTAATCTATGAAACATATATATGTAAGTGTAAGCTTAAAGTGCAATGAACAAATTAACAACACATTCACAGTCATAACACCTTAGATTTTTATCGTGGAAACCCTTGGTTAGAGGGAAAAACCATAGTGGGGATGACACCCACAATCTTCTCACTGCAGTAGAAAAGAGTGCTTTGTTAGGAGCTTACAACTTGTCACTTTTTAGGTGCTTCACCCTGTTTGGAGTGACTGATACCCTGTTAGAAGTATCCAAAGTCCTATTACAGACTACCTTGTTAAAGGTTTAATCCCACTATTACAGTGTTCACCTGGTTGGGGTATTTACAATAAAGTCCTGCTAAAGACTACCCGGTCAAGGGATTTAACTTGTTGAAACTATTAGGAATACAACAATAAATTGACCTGTGATATGCACTCCTGAATGCTAATCAGATCCTTTGATGCTCTGTTCTTTTCTCTAACTCAACTTCTGTATCTTCTTAGAAAATACCTCTGCTTTCCAAAATCTTACTTTTGCAACTGTTCTTCAGCTCTATCTGGCAACAACAACTTCAAAAACCTCTTCACTTCACAACAGCTTGTTTCCTTGTATCCTTTTTACCTTCGATTGAAAAACCTAATTAGGGTTTTATGATTCCCTCCAAAATTGCTCTTACAATCTCAACTAACTCGGATAAACTTGAAATCCTTACCGCGTCGGCCAGAACAAACCTCAAGTTGTTATTCCCAATGAGAAGTATTCCTCCAATATTATTAGTCAGAATATATCTTGGATTCATAATCAAATTTGTACACAACTACCAAAGATTTGTCTTATTCAATTCTTTAAACTATGTACTACATTTTTCATGTTGTCCAAATTTAATGAATCGTGCACCGTCACAACCAATCTATCCAAGTAATCAAAACTGTGCAATAGCCTTCACTTCTACCTGTTCGCTGAGCTGACCGGTTGATGGTATCTGTACTATGCCTTTACCGATGTGAACTAAGTGGCGCGGTCACAATCCTTAGTGTACGTGTTATCTTTACACCCTCCTATGTACCGATAGTGTACTTTGCCTTCTTTAACCAATCTATCTTCTACCTGTTCACATGTTACCGATCATACTTAACTTCCAGTTACCGATTGGTTATCTTAACTTCCAGTTACCGATTGGTTATCCTTCGTACCAATTGGAATACCTTTCTGTTCATACACAAAACTTCCTTTCCTATGCATATGGATTGCCATCAATGACAACCATACTCATCAATGTCAACTATCAGCATTCTGATATTCTTTCTAACAGCAGGTTCTTATGTCTTTTGCATGTATCACTATCAAGATTTGACATCAATGACAATCATCTAACAATGTTATCTGTATTTTCAAGGCACATGTTTGGATTATGGTATTATGGTTCGTTGTGTCAAAATACAGTTTGTTTGAAAGTTGATACTCAAACTAAAATGTCGATGACACATCACACATCCATTTGTTTCCCTGGCACAAACCTTTTTGGAATTAAAAATAAGTTAGGTTTATTAATTTTCCTAGTCAATTCTTTGTTTGACGTTGTCAAGAAGTGGTAAAGAGCTTAATTAGGTCATTTTTCAACTTTTGTTTTGTTCAAAATTCTAATGATAATTTTAAGTGGAATGTTTGCAAATGCTTATACATTTTCGAACCTCTTGGTTAGCTAAAATTACTATTGTTTTTTGGCAGGCCTCTCCAGCATGAATATGTTAAAACTTACTTTGCACCACATCCTCAAGATTCTTTGATTGAGTTTCAGATAGAGTACTTCTATCTGTTTGTCTTAGTTCATATTCCTTTTTAGAGGATTACCACAAATTGAAACCACAAAACTTTGTATTTCCTTCATCTTGATTTTGATATTCTTTAGCTTTTGATCCTTTAGTATGGAGATCTATACTAGACCAATCTTCATTCAATTTTAGTTAGATCAGTATTGTATTTCTCTATTCATCCATCATTACTAGGGTATGTAGCATCTCAATCGTAATTGGGGCATAAACAACTTCCTCATAAATAATTGGGGCACAGCTCTTCTCAGTAGTAATTTGGACACAACAACTTCTTGATTTTAAGGAGGGAATAAAATGTCCGTTGTCCATTGGCATGACCAAGACTAAGCAAAGTTCTCGGGTTTATAGACTTGACATCTTTATTAGGTGTGATTGCACTTCTAGTTGTGCATGGGAATTTTGGCTAGTCTATTTGCTACAGATTTATACCAATTCAAGTCATTTTTATTTGGTGTCTGAGTGTTTATTGACATTTAAAAAAGAAATATTATTTTTGTTTTTATTGTTGAGTATGGGAATCATGAATAGAGACCTTAGGGTTCTAACACATTAAGTTTTACGGGAAGCTCCCTCAGTGAACCCTATGCTTGTGGCTTGCTCGTATGCCCCTTTCCCCTTCTTAAGCATAATCAATTGGTGGACAATTAGCCAATTTTCTGAATTTCCCGTAGGTTAGTTGGTAAGTAAAGGGGAACCTTAAAGTTCTTGGAGAGCACAAGTTCAATTTAGCAGGATTGTTTTCCGTGGCAATGAGACCAGCCGGTGATGTGGATACTCATGACACTTTTAGAATTGATTTGGGTTCTTGTTTACCCCACTAAACAAGTGGAATGATTGTAAAGTTGAAGTGCTCTTGTTTATATATCCAATGAGTCCATAAATGAGTACAAAAGTGTTTTCTAATAAATGTGATTCTTTTATATACAAGTTGAGTACAAAATTGCATCATGATGTGAAATCTTGATACAATAGTTAGCTAGCAATTATTTATGATGGTTGCCTTCCAAAATCATCATCGTAATTCATAAGTTGCATGTTACAAGTTACACCATTTGGTATCTTCCTCTTCCCCAATCTAGTGAAAACTTGGGGAGAGGTTCTAATCGCTGCACTCTGCTGCAACTCATTCCTTGACAATGAAGGATGTGTTTGTGGCTCGTACTCTATCAAATCGATGACCTTCTCTGCTTTCTTGTCTACCTTTTTTGTGCAATGTTGAAGGTTGTATTGTATTTTTTTTTTGGTCGGTGATATACTTTTTGTATTAATAATAATAAAAGTTCTACAAAGTCCATGCATGAAAAAGTACAAAATACTGTCTGAACCAGTCTGCTATGAAAGGCTAGCTGTTGCAATACTACTACCTTCTACTATCCACTACTACTATGCTACAGCAGCACGATTAACCATGCCCATACTAGCACGAAACAGGGCTTAAACATCCTTGTATGAGTGATACATTCTAAACCTATCTGAATAACAAAGCCCTTTAACTAACAAAACTGGGCTGACATAATACTAATACTATTAATAAACCTAATACAGACTAACTACATTGCAGCAAATTGAAAACCATTGTTGCCGCCTACTTGCAGGCCTTGGTCTTGATCTCAAAGTCCTTGGAGCCTTCAGGAATGAGTAGTCCTCCTTTGGTGTCTAGACAAGCCTTCTTGAATTTCCTTACAGTCTTTTCCTTCTGGCGCCTCTCCTTTTCCATCATCTGCATCAGTTCCTTTGGCATCTCCCACCGAGCTGCTGCTTCCTCAATTTGACTTTCCTTACTAGTCGTGGTGCTCCAAACAAGAAAATGTTTATAACTCTGATTCGTTCCTTCCATAGTTTAAAAGCTCGGACTCGTGAAAGGACCCGGCAAAAGAAAAAACCATAGTTTTACACAAAACAAAAATAAATTAATGCATTTAGAGAACATAAGAGCCATAATTGATACATTGCATATGTCATATGAATCTCAAACACTCAATATTTGAATATCATCATAGTTGCAAACTTTAAAATGTATAACAGCAGCATAAGTTTATAAATGTTTACAAAATTAGATATAATGATATGTCCAAATGTGAAAAACAACAAACTAAACACTACATCCTCCTCTTCCCTCTCCTAATATAACTCAGTTTTTCCCTCCTTGAACTAGTAGGTGTTGAGGCATCTAAAGGAGGAGTTGATTCTTCCTCTTCAACATCAAAGTCCCTATCTTCGTCATCCTCCCTCTCAGTGGAATTAGCCAATGCTGCTGCACCTCTCTCAAAATTTGCAATATCTTCTTCAGTAAGGAGGACATCATCACCATCATCTTGTTCATTGATGGTCCAATCACCAACCATATGGATCAATTTTGTCCAATTCAATGGGCTCATGTGAAACACCCTCCACCTTTCTAGTGCGAAGGCGAAGGTTATACCGAACGAAGACAAGATCATTGAGTCTCTTCTGGGTCAACCGATTTCTCTTCTTCATGTGAATGTTCTCAAATACACTCCAATTCCGTTCACACCTAGAAGACAAAATACGGATGACTATCTTTTGAAGATTAGGCGTGCCAACACCATAATTCTCCCACCATAAATCTACAAAAAAACATTTAGAAATATTAGAATTAGAAATTTAGAATTGAGTAAAAAATGTAAGTTTGTAACAAATTAACAATCATTATCAAGTTTCTAACTTTTTCTTCTAGTATTGAACAAAATGTTTTACCTGGTTGTTTTTCTCTCTCGTCAATTGCTTAATGTGAAGAGAAAAGTCTCCCCTCAGCACCCTTGTAGATCTTGAACAATGAACATTTCCAAATTCATAAATAAGAATTGTTAGAGACTCAAACTCAACAATGAACATTTCCAAATTCATGAATCATAAATAAGATAAAACAAATGTCAAATCTCACCTCCAACTCATCAAGAACCTTGTCTCACAAGTCACGGTCAGGAGCCGTCTTATCAATGCATGTAATAACACCTGCCATGACCTCCTCATCAGCCTTAAATGAATCAGAGAAGTAGAATCTCGGGTTCAAGTAGTATGCCAAGGCATGTATCGATTGGTGGAGTTGGTGTGTCCACTTACTATCAATGATGCACCAAAGGACTTAATGTTTTTTTGAATTTCCACCATAGTAATGTGAAATGCTCTCTTTGGCCCTATCCATGGCCTCATAAATTAAGCCCATTGGCATTTCCTCTCCATCCACCCACCAATAGGGAACGTGAGCTGGGTTTAGACCGTCGTGAGACAGGTTAGTTTTACCTTACCGATGATCTGCGCCACAATACACCATACGAAGAACCCTTACCAAAGGTTCTGTCACATAGAAAAATGGAAACAAATTTCAAATAATTACAAAATTAACCCCTAAAAAACAGCAAGTAGATTATCTTGTATAAATTTTATATTTGGGTTTGTTACTTACCTTATTCAACTCATCTCCACTTTTGCTGAACCCATCATAAAAATAACACTTACTATCTTCTCTACCTCAAGTTTTTTGGAGTATATAGATTGCAGCCAAGCATCCGACACAAACATTTGCTTAAGATGAGGAATGGCACCAAGAATGCCTTGCAATGTGAGGAAATGGCTAGCAAATCGTGTCACTCCTTGTCGCACAAAATCCTTGCCATTTGTGTGTTTTCGCATCAAAGAGAGGACCCAAGTATGGTTGTAGATGAATTTGGTGACACTTTTAGCATCTTCAACCACCCTTTTCACCCAGCTAATCTTTCCAATGTCCTCTAACAAAAAGTCCAAGTAGTGTGCAACACAAGGATTCCATGTAATTGTGGGATGCCTCTCCATAAGCATTTTACCTGCAGATACATATGCAAGTGCGTTGTTTGTGATAATTTGGACAACATTCTCAACTCCAACTTCCTGGATTACCCCATCTAACAAATTCCTCAAAGTCTCAACAATTTTTATTTCATTTGAGGCATCTATAGACTTGAGGAGAATACCATTGCACCATTAAAAGCCACCAAGAAGTTGAGGAGAGTCCTATTTCTTCCATCTATCCATCCATTGGATAAGATGCTGCATCCTTTTCTCTTCCAATTTTTTTTATGATCATCAACTACATCCTGTGTATTTTGCACTGCTTTCTCTAGCAATGGCCCACTCAAGTCATAAGTTGTTGGGGCTTTAAACCATTTACTTGCAACTGTAAATGTGGCAACCAAACCTTCCCAATATGGGCTGTTCGTCGCATTGAAAGACAAATTGTTGTAGTACCAAAAATTTCCTGCTGCCATCATTGCTTTCTCGTGCTTGTCTTTATTCCATCTTGTACATTCAAGTGAAGGTTGTGCTCCTGAAACATTTTGTGGAATAAAACAAATTGGGTTTGATGAAAGAGGATTCCATGTCTCAGTAACCTCATCCTCATTGTCAACAGTAGATGAATTTAGTTTATGAAATAAGATTGCACTTTTGCGAGTGCGACCAAGAGGAGCCGAACTGGATGCATTTGGATTCATTGCAGCTATCATGGCTTCTTTTATTTTTTCCTTTTCTTCTTTTTGCAAGTCATATTCAGCAAGAAGGGCCTTCATGTGTCTAATAATTTCTGGAGTTGTTTTGGGGCAGCCTTCCACACCTTGTCCGGATATTCTAGCAAGGTGGTATTTTAATCTGTTCACTCCACATGTCATCCATTTGCCACATTTTGAAGTCACCTCTCCTTTTTTATTTCCTCTTATTCCATACTCCATGCCTCATCTTTCTTTTTTCCTGATTTTGGGGCTGCCTTGCCCTTTCTATTTGAAGTTGACATAGCTGTTACAACATAAAAAAATCAATAGGGTTTATGGAAAACAACCAAAAATTGATAATGAATTATTTGATAACAATAGTATTAAAAACCAAGATAAAAATGCAAGGAAATAAGTCAAAAAGGGAAATAGAATTTTTTTTTGCCAGCATTTCCCCTTGTTTTTCAAGATTTTCTTGATTTCTAATGGAAGAGAAAAAAAAGAGTAGAAAAATTCTTTACTTGGATGTATTTTGCTGATTTGATGTTGATTCTTGAACCTCTCCACACCCTAAAACCTATGACCAAGAGCAAAGAGCAAATGAGAGAAAAAGTATAAAAAAAACACTTTATTGAAGGGTTGGGCATGTCAACTAGGCGTCGCGAGTCCAGGAGAAAGACTCGCGAGTCCCAATGCAGGACTCACACGAGTCCAAGTGGAAAAATCACGAGTTGACTCGCTTGGATTCGGCTCGCAAGTCCATTGGACTCCCGAGTCTGCGGCAACTCCCGTGAGTTTTTAAACTATGGTTCCTTCTACTGTCCTCTAGAGTCCTTCCTCTGTCCTCAAACCTACACCTGGCTCTACCATGGCTATAACTAGCACCATCCCTCCAGCCCATTGGGGTTTTACACAAGTTCTCATTGCCCACAGAGCTTCCTTCGGTGTCGCAAATTGAAGAGCCCATGCAAGGAAAGCCAACAAAATGTTAATATTCGTTTTGAATCGATGCTTTGTCTTTGAAAACTCTTCACAAAAGATTAAGTCTAAACATTGCCAAAACTGTGGGTCGTCAATCAGAAAGTTCCCTTTCATTCTCTTCAAGCTCACTTCCCCTTTGAATGCGTGCAATTTGAAGTTAGCCTCCATGCTTTTTTTTTTTTCAAAGCTCTGCAACCTAACAACCTGGATGAAGAAGACTGAGCCAAATGCAAGAATAGGAACAACCGTTTTACCCTTTACATCCCATGATCACTCATTTCTTGTTCTAGACTCTTCCTTCTCAATTACCAATGCCATGCATCATATGCCCACGTCAGCTTTGGTTGGTCCTAATTTAATTAAAACTATATCCTCTCATGATCACCCGCGTACTTGCCATCCCTTTAAACAATTCGATGCTAAACTGCCACATCATTATTTTTTTTTGCTCATTCTAACGGCTCCATAGAGGAGGGAAATCCTCTACTATTGAATTTGAATATTAACATACAAGAAAATTGCCTTCTAATTGAGGTTCTTTGAAGCTCTACTTGGCTCGAGTGCTCCTACTCCCAAATTCATCATCTCCCACTTGAGTCTATTGCAACTTTGCCCCATGAATCAAAGTTTTCTCCATCAATACTGGGAAAATCATCTACCATTTCCTCTTTGCCATGTTCCTTCAATGAAACCCCTACATTCAACATGATATCAACCACTTCATTCCCTTCTCTCTTCACATGAGTTATTTGAAATCCTCAAAGAATCCTAGCAATGATTTAATCCTTTGAATTTTTTTATTTAAATACCAAACTCTAGACTCTCCTTTTATTATATTATTTTTTTATGATTAATGAGTCCCCTTCCAGATGGAGTTTGGAAACTTTAAGTTCTTTTGCCATTTTAATTGCTAAATGGGCTGCCTGGACCTCATCCTCGTTGTTTGTCCCTTCCATCAGGCTTCTTGCACCTAACATCAAAATATTACCTCTCCAATTGCACACCACAAATCTAGCTCCCGAGGGCTCCGAATTGCCCTTTGAGGCTCCATCAAAATTGTTTTTTGTTCATCTAGTGTCCAACAGTTCCAAGGCACCTCTTAACCCTTTGGGAAGGAGGATTAGCCCTGAAAGGCCCATTAATAGGCAAGATTGTATTGTATTTTATAATAATAATGACATTTGAAGCTGTGATACTTCAACCCTTTGGGAAGGAGGATTAGCCCTCAAAGGCCCATTAATAGGCAAGATTGTATTGTATTTTATAATAATAATGACATTTGAAGCTTTGATACTAATAGTACGACACTTCATCACTGATGAAAGATATAATAATAGTGATAAAAATAATTGTCAAAGTTGTCGATTCTAGTCTCCACTCCTAAATCCCCTCATTGTAATCAAATTTCTTATATTAGAAGAGATTCCAATAGTTAGTTGGGGTCTACGAATGGAAATTTGTCATGTCCCCTACCTAGCTGGGTAAACCAGCTCCCAACTTGAATGTTATAAATATATTAATTACTGAATATTTCAAAAATAAATAAATAAAAATATAATAATAGTATTTCTTTTGGCTTGTTAATGAGCCAAAATGGGTTAAATGTAATGTCCCCTGGTGGGCTTTAGACTTTGTTATTATCAATTTAACACAACTTCGATATTTATGCCCTAAGCTAAATGAACAAGATATAATGATTCAACCTAAGAAGATATTTGAAATTAAAAGAAATATTCATTCATTTAATCAGATTAAGTTATCTGTATATTTATTAACACTCATATCCAACCTTATTACTATTTTGACTTGACAAGGGAAGGATTTAGGCATGTGTCCAAGGTGCCTAGAGACCAATTACAATAGGCTCCCTCAAAGTTTACAGGTACAAGCCCGTATCCTGTCTTGGGACTTGCCCTCAAGGTTTTTGTGATGCTGACCCCTACCCTGTCTTGGGAGTAATACTATTGATTGGATTTAGACAAGCCCCTCCTTGGAAACATTACAACCTTCCGTTCTTTAGCCAAGTAGTAAATGAGGTTGAATATGGTTTATGCACAGTTTTAAAGATTCATTTGGATATATTAATTATGATTTCTAATCGATTTATCAGAGTCTCAAGCTTTTTGTACATGCTTGGTATATATATATATATATATATATATATATATATATATATATATATATAGCAGTTTATGTTATGTCTTATAAACTGATAATATTTTTTTTTGGTTGGTAATAGATGATTTTATTAATAATAATTTATAATTTTTTACATAAGTTCAGACTTAAAAAATAACCAGTCTCTTGGCCTTCAACCATTAAACATATACATCGAGCTCACCTCCGAGCAAATTCGCTACAGTTTATAAAGGGAAACCAACCCTAGCTGTCATTACAAACGTCTACTTCTCAACCCTATACAAAAAAAGCTTCAGACGTACATTTCAATGAAAAGCACTAAGCATTTAAAACCATATGAACATGGCCATCATCAAAATTTCAAAAAACTTAAACCAAAAACATCGGCCCACTTCGATTATCTTGCTCGGTTGGCCATTCAACATCAATCATCCTGGCCCTTCTTGGAAAGTAGGTGCGTGCCCTTCGTGGGATGGCTCCATGTGTTCTAATCTGCAACTTTGTCGATCAATTCCTGCTTACAAATCTCATCTTTAACTTTGTCCCACTCAGTTCTAATCTGCTGTTTATAGCCTTCCTTGTCAGCTTTTCCAACCCACCTTACAAACGGGATAAGTCCATATTCCCCAACTTCCACATCATCTTCTATGCATTCTGATATATCTGTTCCAACTCCAGGCACGACCCATTCCAGATTGGAATCTAGGCCTGATAATAAATCCTCAGCAAAAATCGATTTGGCCACCCATTCAACCACCTCAATAGGCTCTCCAAGTTCAAGACCCCAAGCAACTACCATGGAGATGATTGCTAGGTTATCTCTGCGCATCAACTTAAACTCTTGAAATTTTGGCCCTAAGACGCCAATAACTGCATTCATCATAGGCTCAGTCTTTATCCTTAAAAGACCAGAAATTCTTTCTTTGCTCGTTGCACCTAGAAACGACTTCATCTGTCGCTTTGAATTCACCGTGAAGTTGGCATGCATCTTGTTGTTCTCCAAAAACCTGCACAAAGTAAAAAACACAAACCAAGGCACAAGGTAAAAGGTGTCATTAATGGCACCCATATTATTAATGAGGTTTGCCTTAAAAAGGCAACTTGCTAATGAAACTTTCTCCCACGACATGCTGCAGAGTGTCAAATCTATCATATCCACACTCATTGCGGGATAGCTTGTGTCATATCTGACCTTTTCTCAGCTGTCACCAGTGTCCGACAAACCATCCCCAAAGTTTGTCGTCCTTTCATCATAATTACTAGCCGCCGATCCCTTTTCGAGCTTATTAAAACATTTATTCTGGCTCTTCATTCAAAAATGATGAGTAAGCCGTAATTACCCCAGAGAAGCAGGCCACCTCATTATTCTGACTCATCATTCACTAACACGATGAGTCAGCATTCATGCCCCCCACAAAACCTGCCACCTCATTCAATTGAGCAATTCACCTCCACCGTCACCCGCTTTAAATTTATATTTTAAATTTGTTGAGCTATCCGTTGGGGTTGAAATGTTCCATCCTCACTTCACCCACTTTTTCAAAGTTAACGACCCACTTTGATAAAATATCAGCCTCCTTATTTCCTTAACGATAAGTGTGACTGATCTTAAAGTCTGTAAAGGTGTGTAGCAAATTAAGGACTGTGTTTACTATAGGTTGGAGGTGCCACGCCTCTGAATGAATGTTTTTAAAAGCATTGATGAGCACTTGTGAATCACCCTCCAAGTGTAATTATTTGAAACCTAGTGTGACTCCCATTATGACCGCCAAAAGTGCAGCGTTCCCTTCTGCAACATTATTTGTCCCTACACATAACTTTTGAGCTCCAAAAGCTAGGATCTCCCCATTATGATTCCTAAGAATAGCACCTGCCCCAGATGGCCCCGGGTTACCTTTCGAGGCCCCATCAAAATTAGCCTTGATCCAGCCCTCTTCTGGGGCTATCCACTTAACATCATCACAAATCTTTTGTTTGTTCTGCCCATTAGATCCAACTTGACCAATTCTGCACTTCATACCTAGCCAGGCTTTTTGCAATTGCTGATCCATCAAAGTGAAAGGGGTGGTGAGTGATATCTTAGAGGTGCTTGCATTTGTGACTTCTTCAATGGTATGGTTAATTCTAAATTTCAATCTCTCTAAGTCTTCTTGTTTGTCTTGAAAGAGCCTTCGATTTTTCTCCTTCCACTCTTCCCATTTGAGTATAGATGGACTGTTAACCCATACTGAGGAGAAAGCAGATTTCATTGGTGATGTTGGCCAACTACAAAAAACATCTTTTAAACTGTTAGGGATGGGGCCATGCCATCCCAATTTCTCCTTGAGCATGTCCGAGCGTTGTGAAATGATCTTGCATGTTAACAATAAATGATTAACATCTTCCTAATCATTTTCACGTAAGAGACATCTTGTCGGTCCCTGAATACCAAATTTCTGTCTCCTAATCCCTGTTAAGATTCTTTCCTTGACTGCAAGCCATGCAAAAGCACCTGCTTTAGGGAGGCACTCTTTACTCCAAAGCAGCTTAGAAGGCCAATCCCCAGTATCAGTAGGTCTATCTAAAAGCTGATAGCACACTTTAACCGAGTATTTACCACTTCTGGCCGCACACCATTTTATCACATCCTCTTCTTGGTTTATAAGCACACTACAGTGTTCAAATATATCTTTCATAGCTGTTGCTTGTTGTGCATTAATCTCCAAATTATCAAGATTTTTCTACCTCCAAACTTGACCCAAAGGTCCCTACTGTAATTCCACATAGTGACATAACTGCTCACCCCAATTGTTAGAGAAAAAGGTTTTCAGATCTTGATATACTGGATTTGCTGACAGCATTGGATATCCATTGCATGAGTCGTCCCAAAACTTCACTTTTTGTCCATTTCCGATTTGCCATGATAGGTGTTGTGTAATAATTGGTCTACAACTCGTAATAAAATTCCAAACAGCAGAACCTTTTGGTGGATTAGGTGTTGTGACTATTCTGTCATTATCCATAGAATCTAAATATTTGGCCTTAATAATTTTTACCCACAGTAATTCGGGATCTTGATAAATATTCCAGACTAATTTTGCTCCCAAGGCCTCATTCATTAAGTTCCAATCCCTCAGTCCAACCCCATCATTTCCTTTAGATTTACATATATTATAAACTGATAGTATTGTTGATAAAGGATCAACTGTTTTGAATATGGAATAAGTGTCTTATAATCTTCCACGGTGCTTCTTGGAAGTGTTCGTGAATGTTAGTTTTATATCTCTCATTGGTGGAGTGATGAGGTGCAATGCCTGAGGACATGTCTCCTTTGTATTTCTTAGACGCACCTCCTCATTAATTAATCTTGTTGTAACCTGTGTTGTAATGCTCGTGTTTTCTATATGAACAGTCACCATTGAATGGTATTCGCTTGTGCATTGGCAAACACAACTCCTTCCTATGTGGCAAGGTGACTCGTCGACAAGATTTGTCTGCAATGCTCTCGCATATATGATTAATTCTTTATTAATAATAATTATTTATTTGTTAATCATTATTTTTATGATTGAAGCATTCAATATATAAATTTATTTTATTTATTTGTTTATTAATTTAATAATTGTTAATTTGATGATCAATACATATTCAATTAACTTATTTATTTATTTATTAAATAATTCATGTGCTATACATTCAATCAATATTCTTTTTTATATTAATTACTAAATTTATTTATTTATTAAATACTTATTACAGATAGGGGGCTATTACAATCCACCCCTCCTATTTTTTCTTGTCCTCAAGCAATTAAAGGTTTGGGTGCTCAAAAATTTCTACTCCTTCCCAAGTTGCATCTTCTTCAGGCAGTTCTTATTTCTCAACTTCTTCTCCCTCATGTTGAGAACCCTTTCTGGTTCTAGGATGAGTTTACCTTCATCATCAAGTGGAGGTAATTCTTCACATGGAGTAATTTGTTGTCCAAGGACTTTCTTTAGCCGTGATACATGTAAGACATTGTGGATTCTACTGTTCTCAGGTAACTCTAGTTCATAGGCTACCTCACCAATTTTCCTTAAAACTTTGTAGGGCCCGTAGAATCGTGGCTTTAGTTTTTCTGCTCCACTAGTCTTTATAGACAATTGTTTATAGGGTTGTTAGCTCAAGAAAACCCAATCCCCTACCTCAAATACTCGCTCAGTCCGGTTTCGGTCAGCATAAATCTTTTGTTGGTTCTGGGCGTGATGGGGGTTATCTTTGAGTACCCTCATAATGTCCACGTTTTGTTGTGCAAAATCTCTAGCTCTTGGTAGCTTACTTTCTGGAAGAATCGGACTACCAAAAGAAGTGGCTTCATAACTGTATAATGCCTTGAATGGGCTCATTCCAATAGATAGATGATGTGTAGTATTGTAACAGTACTCACCAAGGTGTAGCCATTTCGCCCATGCATTTTGTTGTCCTGTAACATAATTCCTCAAATATCCTTCTATCCATTTATTAGCAATTTTTGTTTGTCCATCAATTTGAGGATGATAGCTTGTACTTGGTGTCAATTCAGTCCTTGCCAAACAAAAATGTTCTTGCCAAAACATGTTCAAATTTTGGCTATCTCTGTCGCTAACAATGTTTCTTGGTAACCCATGTAATCTGAACACTTCTTTGAAGAAAACCTCTACAACTTGAGGTGCTATATATTCTGTAGATATGGCCATAAAGTGTGCGTATTTGGTTAAGCAATCCACTACTACGTATATACAATCTTTTCCTTGTACTTTGGGGAGGCTCACCATAAAGTCAATGGAGACACTCCCATTTTTTATCTGGTATTGGTAGCGGTTGAAGCAAGTCAGCAAGATGCGTTTGCTTTGCTTTATGTCTTTGGCATGTCATACATTCTTGGACATGTTTAAGTATGTCCTTCTTAAGTCCCTTCCAAGAGTATTTTTCCCTTGTTTGTATGTTTTGTAGCAAAGTTGCAAGACTCTCTCACTCGGCTAAAACTCGCCAAGCCCTGGAAAAAAAATTCGGGAAAAACTCGGCAAAAAACTTGGGAACTTAAAAAACAGCGTAATTTTAATTAGAAATGCATTTTTTTTGCAAAATTCAATGAGAAGATGCATCCAATGAGTTAATTAATCAGAACACAATTGAAACAAGTT